>CAUYSK010007228.1:0-95937 GCA_963575035.1 Avahi laniger | reverse complement strand
ACAATGGTGACATAGCACCTCTTATATACTCCTGGAAAGGGCTGGAACACATTCTACTAAGTGAAGTATCCCAAGAATGGAAAAATAAGCACCACATGTACTCACCATCAAATTGGTATTAACGGACCAACACATAAGTGCATATATAAGAATTACATCTATTAGATATTGGGCAGGGGGGAGTGGGGAGGAGGGAGGAGGGGACGGGTATATGTGTACACAAAGAGTGCAATGTGCACCACGCAATGGGATGGACATATTTGAAATCTGGACTGAGGGGGGGGAGAGGGGGAGGGGGGGCAAGGGCAACACACGTAACCTAAACATCTGTACCCCCATATTATGCTGACATAAAAAAAAATAAAGAGAATTTTGTTTATTACTACCTTCTTACATTAATTCTAAGTTTTATTTACTTTTTATTTAATTTTACCACCATAAATAATCAAAACTAGTTTACTAAGTCAAATACCATTCATCTAATACTAATGAATTGCAAGTAAGGAGAGCAAGTAAGGAACTATGCAAATAAACATGCAAAAAGATGGTTAATCGAAAAGAGTAAAAATAGCTCATCTGAGCACCTCTCATATCATGGCAAAGGCAAAGTGACTATAGATAGCTGAAATAGTCCAAAAATATATATCAGAGATAACTTCCTTCTTCCCCTCCAATTGCATTACAAATTTATGTCAATGTACTCCCTGAGTTTTCTGTTTAACTCATAATATTTAGGGAAGTATTGAAGTCGTATAAATCTATCCACAAATCTAAAATCAGTGGGCTTTGTAAGGCCCTGCATCCCTGGGTTAATACACTTGCTCTGGGTGAAGATCCCAAGTTCATGGAGATGCTCCCCCTGCTATTCGCACAGAGTTTTATTCCCTCTTTTCTCCTACCCCTGTCTCCCACCAAAAATACAAACAAACAACAAACAAACTCCTAGTATTAGCTCTAGGATATTCATGCTACATGACAGACCACAAGTCAGTTTCCCAGGCTTACCATCACTCTCACTGGCCCAAGTTTCAGGTCTGCTCAGATAACTCTACCTAAATTGAGCTGAACATACAGACTCCTGGCCAGGCACAGTGGCTCATGCCTGTAATCCCAGCACTCCGGGAGGCCAAGGCGGGCGGATTGTTTGAGTTTAGGAGTTGGAGACCAGCCTGAGCAAGAACGAGACCCCGTCTCTACTAGAAATAGAAAGAAATTAACCAGACAACTAAAAATATATAGAAAAAAGTAGCTGGGCATGGTGGCACATGCCTGTAGTCCCAGCTACTCGGGAGGCTGAGGCAGTAGAATTGCTCGAGCCCAGGAGTCTGAGGTTGCTGTGAGCTAGACTGACGCCACGGCACTCACTCTAGCCCAGGCAACAGAGTGAGACTCTGTCTCGAAAACAAAACAAAACAAAAAAAACCGTATAGGCTCTTGATACATCATATTTAGATGAAAGACAGTTACTGTGGTTTGTTTGATATGATTCTTGAAGAATTTTAAAAGTGGGTCAAGACTGAACAGTGTATTTCAATTTTAACCATGTATACAAACCATAAGGGGGAAGTGGATTACGAGAAAAAGAAACTTTGAGTAATGAGTTGTGGATACATATGCAAAAAAGGCTACCCTTTAATGTACATCATAGAAGAATAATATGTATTATGTATAAAATTAGGCTCTAGAAAAAGAAATGTAGGAAAAATAAGTCAAAGAATACAATAGCATCTTAGCTTATTCAACATTACCTATTAAAGCTTGGAATTAATAAAATAGTAGCAATGTGCTAAATGAAAGTCTCTTACAAGAGAAGTTCTATATTATACTTTGAAAAAGACCCTAAGGTTATATTTAAATTGGGATTAGAAACAGAAATTTTGATAGATCAAAGTAGTATCTTCTATTTCATGTCTCTCTGCAGAACAATTAAGGATTCTGTTATTAACCAACTGCTAGGTTGGAGCTTTTATTTTAAATGAACTAAAAAGAACAGGACATACCATTCCATGACTGTATTTGAGCCATCATACACAAGAGAGTTTGTTTATCTTAGAATGACAGCTTTTTTCCATAGAGTCTTAGTAAAGGAGGCTTTCAAGTGAGTTGATAAATTATGTTCTGTGCTTAGACAAATGGGTCAATCCAAAAATCTCTCATTAGATAAGGTTGTGATAGTTATGAGGTTATAAAAGTTGTGAATAAGATGAGTGCCAATTAAAATATCCAAAAGTCTAAAAATAAGAGCTTCACTTTCATAGCAGCACACTATAGGGGTTTTGTTTCTCCTTAATTTTCAAGAGAAGAAAAATGGAAAAAAAAAAAAACAAGAGCTAAGCATTTCAGCTTTAAAAACAAGGCTTATTCTATCATAATTGGGACATGAACTACTTAGTAGAAGACTATTCATACATTTTTAGAATGCAAGCTATTTTTTTCGGTGGCAACCTTTGTGAAATTTTCTGTGAAAACTGCTTCTTACTTTAAATAAAATATTTTTAAGTAATGATATACTATATGCCTCGGGGGATAAGAGAAAGAATAAACTAATGGGAAAAGAAATCCATCCTTTGCATTTTATTAATAGACTGTTCAGAGAATCATTTAAATATACAGAAAAGGAAAAAAATCCTTTAAATAAAAATATATAACCACATTTGACCAAATAACCAAAGTATTTCTTAATCTTATATTCTTTCACCCTCTGCCCTTTAAAATCAGAGGCAGCTGTTTGTTAAGTTTTACTCTACTCCATAGACCTTCAGAATAGGTCTTTGAAGAAATCTAAGTGGGGAGTTCTATATAAAGGCAAGGTACCCTCGACTTCAAAATTATTTCTTTCAAGGTGTCTCTCTATTCTAATTATTAAGGTAAATGCCTGGAATGAAAATTGATTCTTAAATTCTAGTTTAATTTGCAGATGACAGTTGAGGAAAAATACCAAAGTAGTTTTTTTTACTTAAATTGATTTTTTTTAAAAGCAAAATGTCTTTTGATGCCCACTCTCCATTCAGAAAACTTAGAATTATAAAATATAAGATCTGGCAGGTATCTTAGAGGATATCTAGTGCAAATTCTTCATTATGCACATTAAATGTACCACAATACAGGAACAGGATCTGACCAGAACTCTGACTCCTAACTCCATAGCCAGACCCAAAAAACTGGGGGATCCACAAATGCAACAGATCTTTTCTCTGGGCAATTAAGATGTATGGGAGAAGAAGCATTTTATCTCCTAGGAAAAGGGAGAATACTTTCTAGCAGGCCACTTTCTATCTGAGAAGCAAAAATGGGCAAGGCTGAGGATCCCACGGTTCGGCTTGTAGATGTCCACATACTCCTTCTGTTTTCACTGTTTCGCCCCTGCCTTCTGCTGTGTTCAGGGCTTCGAAGCCGAGAATATCTTTGCTACAAGTTCTCCAAAGAATAAAACTCCTCTCCCTTCCTGGGGTGAGGTGGTCATTTGGCTGCACAGAGAAGGGACAGTGTCGAGGCTCCAAGCGTTCTGTCTGCAGACTCTGGGGCAGTCACCTGTCTGCAGGACCTCTCGTCTGCCATGCTTTCTGTAGTACCTGGAACCTCTAAGCAAAGAGTCCTTAGGGAAAGAGGCATGACTGTTTCCACTGCCTGCCAGATCCACATGTCCTACCCTCTGACACCGACAACACATATGCTGTTACTTCCTTTAAATGCCATTCCTCCAACCCCTTGGAAAATATTGTTGAGGTATCTTAAACCCCTTTTCTGTCTTCCCTGTTATTTTTATTCCTGTTGGTGAATATCATTTTTTCTTATCATTTTCATTGTTGTGTGGTTTTTATAAGACAAAAAAAATAACAAATTAACAAGTTTAATGCTCTGTCTCTTAAATATATACGTATTTTTAAAACTACAGACATATAATTATATGTGGACTAGAATAAAAGCTCCATGAAGATTTTGAGTGTTCTGGCCACCACTGTTTTTCCAGTTACCTAGAACAGGGCTTGATCAAAAATCACTTTGGCATGAATACACACACACACACGTATTTTCAAAACTGAAGTCAATTTCTATGTGAAGTATTTTTATACTGTATATTTTTATACCATGTTCTCTTTGTTGATGTTTCATTGATATTTAATCTTTTCTTAAATTTCCATTGAAATGTATCTTAGTAGTATTCTACTGAATGCGGATTCTGTAAATATAGTCCACATTATTACTAAAAGCAAACCTTCATTCTATGGAAGGATTTAGAAATAACCAAGGACGTGTGTAAGGGTGTGTGTGTATATATAGCCACTGATTTAAATGGAAAACAGCTTCTCCTTGTTTATCCTTAGCAGTTGAGCTCAATTTCTCTGAAGATATGTAAAATCGCTCCCAGAGATAGAAAATTTGTATAACACTTGAGGTTTGCCATAAAAAGCAGGCCTTGTCTTGAGTTGCGCAGCACACGCTCGCTCTGTGGCAGTCACACGTCATTTAGAAAGGGCCTCCGTGTAATTTGATTGCACAGACCCCTGAGTATTACATAACTACAACATGCAGTTCAATAGAGATAGACTGAAAAGTATGTCTTTTTCCCTCCTTTAAATAACTTAATATCTTTTATTTTTAAGGGATTAAAAATCCTGAAAACATTGTATTTATTGACATCTTCAAATTTATGATTAACTGGAGATATATAGTATAGTCCATACTGAAGATAAATTCTCCCTTTTTAGTATTCTTTCATCTAATTTATCACTTTATCTCTCTTTTCCTCTTATTCTGCCTCTTGACCACCTATCTTCCTAGCTTTTTAAATATTTCTTCCTTTTTCTTTCCCTTCTGTCTTCTTTCCATCTCTCATTATTTTTAATAATGAAAACCTTTGAAAACAGACTAAATAGGCAAGTTTGAGATTCATGATCCAAAAATTATATCATTTTTGTCTTTTGTACCTAATGCTTAGTTTGGTGAATGAAGGTTTATTACTCTGAATTTCGAAGAAGTACCATTCAAATAAAGTTGGAACAATCTGAAACTATAATAGAATATGGGATTAATTTCAATGCTACTCATAGTGCGATATATGGTCATCTACTATGAGGAACAATTAATTGGAAAACTGCATCTGTCCGTCTCTTTCATTCTCCACAAATCACACTTACACATTTTCTGTGTGTGTGTGTGTGTGTGTGTGTGAGAGAGAGAGAGAGAGAGAGAGACAAAGGAGAAGATCATGGACTATTTAGTTAAAAGGTGTTACAGAAGAGGACTTTGAGCAAGTTACTAATTACTCTCAGTCCTACTTCACACAATGAAGACATTTATACTTGCTGCTCAGGTTGTTATCACACTATTTAAATAGCATCATATGTTTAGTTGTTGTTTTGGCATAGAGCCTGATAAACACTCAGCTGGGACAGAAACCGTTCAGCAAACACCACGTTCTCTCCTCGCTCGGATTGGAGGAAGACCACGACTGCTAGTTGCCCTTAAAGACAAGAACACACACTACTGAGACTCTTGTGACTGGACTGTGAGCAAAGTGACATGCACCATTGCTGTTTCTGGACAGTAAATACTCGCCTGCATCACTCACCCTGCTCTTTCTCTTCCAGCTGGTGCTCAAGCTAAGCTTGACCTGCAACCCTGTAATAAATACCGCATAGACTCCAATGGCCTGGATTCCTGCATGACCGCGTGTAACAAACACCCCTCTCAGTCTTGCCCTGTCCAAGACAATTTGGACGTTCCCTCACCTAGACTAAATTGTAGTCAGTGTTCTTCCCGACCGTAGGTCCTTGACCTCCTTCCTCTTAGAGCAGTTACTTTAGAAGACTCACAATCACAAATTTTCTTTGCTCTTTTGAAATGTATATAAATCTCCCAGCCTCCTGCCAGTTTTATGCTATAAGAAACGTCTTTCCCAAGGACCTGAACTAGCTCTTGAAAATATAAAGATGGAAAGAGATAGCACCCCTATCTCCCAGTCTCTGTAGGAAGGCAGGAACCTAACATCGCGGGCAGCCAATTAGCAAACACAAATGGCCTAATCACAGAGAAGAATATTTGCAAAGTCAGGAATAACTCAATGTGCTTAACACATTCCATTAACCAACCTCCCCTCTGACAATCCCCAGTACTTTCTCACTAGCTTAGCGCAGAATCTGAAAGCCCTCATGCTATTTCTTTCAGCGAAGTCAGGTTCCGTCTCTCTGTAACCTATTACAAGAGTTTTGAATAGTCTTTCTTGCCTGTTTAACTTCGTCTCATAAAATTTTTACTTTGGCATCTCCAACCAACCAGTTTTTATTACTATATGAGAAATAATATCTATTGTGTTTGAGTTATTCTAAATATTGAGAACCTGTATGCAGTACAGAAATTGGAAACTTCAACTGCGGTGCTGCAATGACGAAAATCTGAGATGCATAGACATAGCTGTTACCAGAATTTAGAGGTGACAAGTTGAGGTCAGCAGGAAAATAGATTCAGCAGGCTGGGAGTGCGGAGAGCACTGACGTGATGAGTCTCACATTCTGAGAACTCTGAATGCAGACCAGTTACCTACTTTGGGGGACTGGATAATTAGAAAGAGCCAGAATGTTGAGTGTTTTGTTTATTCCTTGCTTCTTATATCAAAGAAGCAAGGAATTACAATTAAGAGATTGGCTCAGGAAGAGTTCCTGGTTGTAGAACAGAGATACAAGTGAATAGAGTCCAGAATTTTGAGTTTTTAAGAGCTGAAAAGTTAAAAGCTTCTGTAACCCAAGAATAGGAAATAAGACTTAAAAAACAATTGGATGAAAAAAAATCCCTTTAATAGTTTATCAGAACTCACTCCTGAGGCACAACTTATTATTCAAATAACCTCAATGACCATTTAGTTGAAAAAATAAAAATAAAAAGCAAAGATGAAAGAGAAAAGAAAGACAGACACTTCTTTTGTTTCTAAGCCACTGCATATTGTTGGAGTCCAGTTACCAGAAGTTATATACCAGCATTAGGCAAACCATATGGGCATGCTGACAAGGGCCATCAGGAAAGATTTTTCATGTTCATAAAGGCAGTTGGTACTAGAGAAGGGTCCTGGGATTTGATCTAAATCCTTAGCCCAGCCCTGCTGAGTCCTTTGGTAATTCACTTAATTGTCCTCGCCTCAATTTCTACGTTTGTAATGATCATTGCAATTGATCACTTAATCTCCTTTTACATGATTTTTGTACTTCAAAATACAGGCTGGTAAGGACTGTAAGAAATATGACTAAAGGGTCAGGATTCAAAACTGATGGTCAATTATTTTACCCCCATTTGTCTGAAACTTAAAGGGCCTCTGCTCCCTAGCAGACCACTTCAGCTGCCAAGAAGCATTCAACTTACACAGCATGCTAAGCTCCTCGTGGATCTAGGGAATAAGAAATACACAAACATGCAGGCATCTCAATAGAAAGGCATATTCTATACTATTAAAACATTTTTGGAATATTTTTTAAAGCAGAACAGCGTAGCGAATTTTTTTTCTTTTGTAGAGAACCAATAAGAACATGTAGTATTTCTTTGATCATTATAGCATAATATTTGTGTACAGACCTTTGCATTGATTGGTGTTGTGCTAAATTTCAAAGAGCAGCAATCTAGTTCTCACAGCGTTGAGTGGCCTAGATATTAATAAGGATATACATGCTAATGATGATGAACCAGCTGTCCATGGAAAAGCTGATTTAGAGTGTATTCAGTTTTATCATTCTGACAGCTCGCATGGGAAAACATACCATATTCGTTCCCTTTCCTTGTGCTAGAGTCAAATTAGAATTTCATTTAAAGATAAGGAGCCAATATCATAGCATTTTACATTTTCATCTTTATGACCTACTTATTTTTAATGCTTGCTGTTAAGAGATGGGCATTCTTCAATGTCACATGGGAGTGGTTTTATGTCTCTCTCTATTTTCTGTTTTAGTGATTTTTTTTAAATAAAAATTTCTTCTCTCAAACCCACATTCTCTAATACATATTAGATCATCTTTATTCTTTCGTTATTCCATTTAAAAATTTTCTCAGAGGGACCCCTTTTTATATTTTCTTTTTTCACATTTAATATGACTTCATTGTATTAAAAATATCATTCCATAGTGTTTCATTCATTTCTAATTAGTGGTAGATAATTAATTTCTAATTAGAAATAGATAACAGTAATATATACCTCTGTGTATAATATTTTAAATGACCATAATATCATTTTGATTAGAAGAAACTATTATTAATCTAACGTTCTAATGCCCTCTTTGGCAACTGAACTAAAAAAGACAGAAATTACCAGACTTTATTAGGACACAGAGATTAGAGGCAAAGAAAAAGAAACTGAGTTAAGATTTCCGACATCAATTTTTCTTGGAAAACGTTATTGTATCAGCACTAACGTTACTTATAACAAGAGCCAGGTAAAGCTAAATTTTATGCTGCATGTTAATAACTTCCATTTTGTGAATTCTGTCCACTGTCCACTCTTTCTTTCTACATGGTACAATGCCCTCGAGTTACCCAAGAGTTTGTACTCCCTCCTTAAAGAGATATCTCCCCAACCTCAGTTTATGCTGCAGAACATACATGAATCCACACTACATGTGACACCAATACAGGGTTTACTGGAACAAAACTTATACACAGAGACAGAGTGGAATACATGTGGTCTCCTGAATTCTCATTATCCCACAGCTTAAGGTGGGCACAGAGTCTCCAAATACCATGTCCAACAACCCTATAGAGAAAGGTCCTAAACCTGTAATGTTCTGTATGTTTACAGAAACAGGTGTGCATGGTAGGGAGGAAGGTAGAACATTCATGCTACACAGAAGCAATAGGAAACGGCTGTGCTCCCGAGGTGGGGCCAGCCATGGAACCCAGTGGCTGGAATGAACCTGTTTTGCGAGCTAACTCATCCCGCTGAGCCAGCTCTTGATAGCCCAGCAGAGCAGGGGAGGCCACTAGCCTCCTGGGTCATCTACGTTGGTTTTTTCACATCCCTATGAAAACTTTCTTACCTTGTCTTCTATTTTTCAGCATCCTAATCTTTGCTGGAGAAATCACAAGTCAATGATTGCCATGCATTAAAACATGGTAAGATTATTATTAATACTTTATATGGGTAATGTAATACTCATAGTCATAATTATAATCTTCATGATAATAATAAAATAACTAGTGCTTATTGAATCTTTACTATATTACCAAGCACTATGCTAAGCACTTTATAGGCATTAAATCATTTAATTTAATCCTTACAAGAATCCCATGAGACAAATACTATTATTTGTTCACAAACTATATGGATATTAAAAGGGTGCATTAGTAAATTAAAACTGAACTTGAAGATAGGGAATTTGAACACTTCGGCATTCTGGATAGAAAAGACACTGGAGTAGGACATGCATCTTTTTTTGTTTTACCTGAATCATATCAATTCTGACCGTTTTTTATTAATGTGAGGAGGCACAGATAAGCTAGCTTTCCAGAAATATGCTAACGTATCTGGAAGTGAAGGTATGAGGAACAAATTTCTGTGTCCTGAAAATTAAGCAGAGAGATGGCAGCCCTCATAAATTAACCACAACCGATATAAGCAGATATCTACTGCAGGGAAAGCATAAAACAATACAAAATAAGTATTCTCTTCTTCAGTTTTCAGAAGATCTGTCTCCTGAAAATACATAATTCATGCATCTATCAGGTCACTTTCCTGTCAGCATCACAAAGGGAAGCAGAGAGGAAGGGCCATTTTCATACTAATCAGTCACAGAATATTTACATTACAGCCAACTGCTGTTCTTTAAATGTGTACACTTGCTGCAAAAGCCTAAATGTCTTATGAGTTATTAAAGCATTGAGACTGAATTGGAACATTGGCACTTTTAAGAAAAGACTGTAAAAAAATTACCGTTCAATTCCCTTTACCCTTTTCTCCCTACCATTAGATCTCCATTTAACAACCTGAGGTCTAACAGGCCTTTGATTCCTGTATTTTTTCTGCCGCTTTTGCAGTAACCACTTTGGAATCTTAAAGCTGAGAGCAGTCACCCTCATTTGCCCTTCTCTTATCCAGCAACGGATCGCTACTTAATCCCCATCTATTTTTAAAAGGAGTTCACCAATATGTTTTAGATGGAAGAAAAGAATACTAAACACTCTAATTGCCCCGAAAGTACTATTTCCATTGTCAGTTTCACCTTAGAAATACAAGAAAGACCTCAAAGCCTAGGACTAAGGTGGGTATAGCATTGTGATCAGTTATTCAACAAACACTTGGTTTTCATACGTACACAAAGCAATAAGGTCATGCACACCAAATAACAGAGTTAAGAACAGATATCCTGATACTTTTTTCTCTTCTCAAAGACCCCAATTCAAAGAAACACGAAGAATCAGTGAAACAGACCTATTTAAACTTCTACAGCCGCTTTTTTTATTGATACTGCAAGGTGTTCTTTTTGCAGCCTAGTTTCATTTATTCTGTGTGTCAGGGAACTGGATTCTTCCCAACTGCTTTGGAAAATGATGCCACAGTTTAATAGATGTCACTAGCACAGAGGAACTTTCATGATGTTATGACTAAATTTTTATTTTCTTAATTGCATACCATTATTTCTAATTATGTTTACTGGTATGGAGCTAAGTAATTATGTTCCCTTCTTCCTGTTAACACCCTTCAAACATTAGTAGCAGCTATGTCCCTCATTGATTTTAGCTGAGAAGGCTATGTATATTTAATTTTGCATTATTTTCCAGATTTGTGTCAAATTTTCCTCCTCTTCCAACATGTTTTGTGCCCCTACATGCAAAGTGCTTCTGTGTTTTTTTAGTGTATGTGGTTTTTACACCTCTGAAGCCTTCAGCCCCCAGTCTTAATGGTGATTGACAGTGACTCATTTTTTACTTTTTTGTGTGATCTCTAGCTCAATCTTATATTCATCTTTCCATAATTCATCCTTGCCCCCTCTCACCTCCAGCTGGATTGTCTTAACATCCTTTTCAGAAAAGGTCAATTTGGGAAGAATAAACTGAAGTCAAGCCATTATTAGAAAAATAATAGTGTGAGGTAATAAGACCTTAAGCTATAGTAGTAGCACTCAGAAGAACACTGAAGAGGCCAGGTTTTAGTAATATTCCCTGAAATTATGATGTCCCTAGACTACTGGACAAGAGCCCTGAAACCTATCAGAAAATTTTCCTGAAGATATAATTTAGAACATTGTATATTTTTCTAGTCTTTCTTTATATTTTTAAGAGGTAATTATAAATACCAAAAACACTTGTGTTTTAGAAATGAAAGAAGCAATTTTAAAGTAAAACCCCCAATGAGATATATTTCTCACATAATCCGTAGGAAGCCTCCGTGATAAACAGGCGGGATACTCTCATGGGTATGGGACTGGTTTTCCGTGTCTGCGGACAGTAAGACTTGCAGTTGAAAGGTGATTACCATTCAACATGTAGCAGAAAGTGAGAATGGTTCTAGAATTAAACTCAACCATGGAAGGCATCTGAAGAAGGATTTAATCCAACAGGTTTTTGTTAAATGGATTCCCCGGATGACACTCTTCATTGCATGTAAGAACTAACGAGGGATAACTTACTGGATTTTTGGCCCTCATTGTTAGTTCTTCCGTATATTTAACCAAAATCCATCTCCTCCTAACTGCCGTTCCTTGCTTCTCGCTCTGCCCTCCAGTGCTGTCGCACAGCGGACGTGATTCCTCTTTTCTGTGGCACTTTTTCAAATATCCGAAGGCAGCTGGTGCAGGTCCAAAGTATTCTTCTTTTAAAGATGAATAACCCACAACCTCCCTGCATTCCTTATCTCGTAGTTGGCAAGTTTTAAGTACCTTCGATATTCTAGTGGATCTCCCATAAATAAAATCTAACTAAAACAAAACTAAGCCAAACAAACTTTTAAATGCAGCACCTGTAACTCAAGGCAATAGTCTAGTTCACGAAGCACTTCAGATGACTAAACCCCACGCCTTTTAATACGCGGCCCATCCCACCTGCTGCCTTCTCCAGCCTGTCTGTGCAATGCACGCTGGGAAACTAGGTGCAGGGTCTTCTGTGGATATCCTTTTCCGTATATGTATCTCTATCCTTATTTTTCTTCTTTCTGTAAATTGGGCCCCAAGTGCCAACTGTTGAACCCATGATTTTAATCCCTCCCTTGCTTCTGGGTAATCACAAACTAACTTCCACCGTGTGAGTCACTGAACGAATGTTGACCGGTGTGAGGACTGTGAAGGAGACTTACCTAGAGGCCCGCCTAGGCTGGCCCCCATTCGTCATTAAGCATTGCGGGTGCACTTCATCACCTGCTATGAAGCCACCTAACTGTGCAGCCACTCTCCCCATGTATCTCCATCTCATCTTCCAGGACGTGAAGCTGGATTCGATTTATACCATGTCCACCACACGCCTATGATAGGTCATCCTTGCCCAAGATGAAAAAATACTAGAATGGCAGGTTTGAGTTTCGCTTTTCATCCATATTATAATCTCTATTAACTGTTACAGTAACTGTGTGGTTTTGAATATTGCAATATTTTTTAAATCATTGATACTTTTTATATTTCTGTTGGAATCTTTCTGTATATATTAAGTGGATTTTCAGTAAAGTATTAATTATATGGCCTCATCACTATCTTATTACCTATTTTTACCTTTTTCCATGATTCGAGTATACTGAGAAACTTTATCATCAGCAATGTTCTGACCCTCTTCATTCTGGCCCTCCTTTCTAAGTGTTCAGAGTCATTTCACCCATAGATGGAACAGACTCAAGCAGAAACAGCTCTTTGAGGGATCAGATAATCCACCCACGGTACTTAAGTAAGAGAAAAAGCAAAAATGCAGAATAATGGGAATGAATTTGTGCAAGTTTCTATAAAATTGAAGTCAACCCAAATCAATAGAAATTTACTAAATGTCTGCACTTCAATGCTGTAAGCTAGGAACGGTGGAGAATATAAAACATGTAAGTACTGTTTTGTGAGGAAGAGAATACATAATCACGTGAAGAGAGGGAAAAATGCTTAAATAACAGCACCAGACAATTATAAAAGAGATGTCACTAGGCAGAACATGATTCATTGCTAGATGAATTATTCAGACAATAAATTTTATGGGAGTTCAGGAAACGGAGTGCTCACTTCAGGCTGGGGTGGTCAGGTCCATGAAGATAAATGTGAGCCAGTATTGAAACGGGGTAAACGAATAAACTTTAAACAAGAAGAGGGCAGAGGAGAGGACACTTTTGGAATCTGACACTGTGTCAGTAAAAGTATTTGCTGGAATGTCTGGAGTGTTAGGCAAACTTTTTTGGAAAGATTTTTAGAAACTGTCAGAAAGAAAGGAAAGCAGTCAGTAAGTTCTTGGAGAAACTAGTGACATATTTTTGGAAAGAAGATTGAGAAAGCTATTTGGAGAGAGGTGATGATTTGTGAAATGGCTTGGAATGGGAGCAAGCAGACAACATGAGCTGTAGTAAGTAGGTAGTCTTGTCAGCAGCACAGTTTGGAGTAGCAGAAGATGAGAGATTGGAAAATAAGACAGAGGCAGAGAATGCCACTGGGCTTGCACTAAGGAATGGCAAAAAAATCTTCTATGCATCACCCTTTGTCTTTTAAAAATAAACGCCAAAATAAAGGTTGAATGGGGATGGCATAATTTTCTTACCCATCTGGTTATTGAGATTATAGCTATAGGCACATAACATTGAATAGACTATTATTTGTGTATCTGATACTATCAAATCTTTCCCATCTCCACTCCATGGAGAGAGTTAGTATGAAATCTGTTTTGTGAGCCCAGGGCCAATGAGGTTTCTTCTTCCCCAGACCACGCTCAAAGGAGACATGAGTAAGTGGAGGAATCTAAGTCAGCCATCCATAGTGGCAAGAGCCAGAAAAGACTGCCAAGTCTAGAGTGCAGAGCAAAGCTAAGCAGGACATGAGAGCTGGGGAGCCCAATCAACAAGGCACTTAGATGTTCTGGAGAAAAGTCTGGAAGAATTGTCGTGGCCCATGGCTGGCATTTATGTGGCTACAATGATGTATTTTAAAAACTGCAAATGGGAAGACAGTGTTGCCTGTGTGGTAATCTAGTCTTTTGACATTTGAATTCAGATGATACTCTACTGGATCACAGAACATCCACAGATCACCATTACAACCTGTGCAAACCTCTTGCATTACCGCATAGCTTCACTCATGTTGCCAAAGGTCGTCCCAGGCATTCTCACCTGATGTTTACTTTGAGGCCACTGTGTTGCTTCGTCCCTTCTCTGATTTCCCATGTGCACAAATACTTTGGGGACTAATCTTGCCTCCCTTCTAACTGCGATAGCCTGCAGGGAACTTGCTTTCTTAAAGCTCCTTCTTGCACAATTGTGTCCATACCACAAATTTCGTACCTGTCTTAGGCTGTCTCATATACTGTTATCAACAATTTAATTACAAGGATATTCTATTATTTAAATTGTAAGCCTCTTGTATTATGTTTTTTATCTCTTTACACATCTGTGTGGTACCTAACAAAATGTCTTTTCTCATACATGTATAGATACACATAGTAGTCCGATATGTAATTATACATATGCACACACACATATACACAAACACATATCACTTTTAATGTGTAATAACTCCATATATCTCTAAGAGAATGTCTTGTATAGAGAGGAATATGTTTTAATGATAGTGTATATACTCAAGAAGACTTTTTCTTCCCCTCACTTCAGCAGTTCAATCACAAATAATTATTTATATAGTGAGGTAGGTAGACCATAATTAAGTGTTCACGAAATCGCTTCCTTTACAAAGTGTTTCCTAAAATGGCACTCCTGATAGTCTTTCCCTAAGATACTCCACAAACACATTTTAGTTACCAGATTCCAGCTAAGAAAATAAGCAGGTTTTCAATCAATACTCTTAGAAGAATGTCTCCCACTGATGAATAAATTACTGGAAAAGGCAATAACAATTAAATTCCCCACAGTGTAGAGAAGTAACTAGTCAGAGAACGAATTCAAATTACTACCAAAAGATTTTGCATGAAAAGTTCCTGTCTTAGTCCATTTGGGCTGCTGTAACAGCTGCCACAGACTGGGTGGCTTATAAACATCAGAAATCTACTATTTCTCAGACTTTGGGAGGCTGGGAAGTCCAAGATCAAGGTGCTGGCAGATTCAGTGCCTGGTGAGGGTCCACGTCCTGTTCATAGATGGCACCCTTTTCTCTTGTGCCGTCGCATGATGAAAGGGGTGTAGCATCTCTCTGAATTTCTTCTATAAAGGCACTCACCTTGTGTCTCCACCCTCATGACCTAACACCACTCGAAACCTCCACCTCTTAATACTATCGCGTTGGGGGTTAACATTCAAACTTGAATTTGGGAGAGACCAAATTTGGTGAAGAACAAATAAATATTTGTTCTAATGTAGCTCCACAAACACGTAGCAAAGATAATGCATATTGTGTGTTTCTAATAATGAGGTCTATAGTATACATTTTTCATAATATATGCATATATCCATTTTCCCAGTAGGCCTGCTATTCCAAACCATAAGGAAACACACATAAAAAAAAATCAAAAGAAAACCCTGTGTTAAAACCGACATGACTGAAACAGGCGTGGGAATATTCTGACACTTAGCAAGCTTTGCATTTTCTTAATCATTTTCAGTCTGGAATAGATGGAATACACTTGCAGGATGGCAGGGAACCTGCCACTTATCTTTTAAATTAATATGTTTCTGTATTATATAGAACACTAAAAGAAGCTGATTATTTAAATGGTAGAACTAAAGTAATTGTTATGTAAATGTTATATCTAATTATCTACATTATCTTATAACTAAACAAGTAAAATTAGACTCTTCTCTAATATTTGAGGCAAACTGAAGCAACACAGTATTAGGAGAAATCTTAAGTCTGACGACAATAAAAATATCTATTATAGAAAATTTATTTTATGACAATGAAACTTATTTTATGATAAAGGATAACCAAAATGTTTAATAACCCAAAGTATTTTCAGGTGTAAAAGGTAATTTTTAGTCACAAATTGGGCTTTCCCCAGCACAGTGCTCCACCACACTGTCTTCACTGCTGTAGCAATTCAGTAATTCTTGATTTCAGGTAGTATTAATCCTCCAGCTTTGTTCTTTTTCAAAGTTGTTTTGGCCATTGTGGATTTGATTTTTACATTTCCATATGAATTTTGGAATCAGTTTGCCAATTTCCTTTAAAACCTAATGCAATTTTGATTAAGATTCCATGTAGTCTATAGATTAATTTGGAAAGAATTGACATCTTAACAATATTGACTTTTCTGATTCATGAACACAGTATATCTCACCACTTATTTAGATAATTTTATTAAAAAATTAAGAATTTTCTTTTTAAGACTATGGCTAGAATGTGCCTTTTCCCCTAATTCTCTTAAGAACTTGATAAATTTTTCAATATGCAGATTTAGATCGCTTTTTAATATCCTCCTAATATTTGTTTTAATTAAAACTTTTCTCCATGCATTTATTTTTTTGTTCCTGAAACGCCCAGCCTGTCTAAGTGTCTCCCCCACACCATCACGTCTTCCTGTGGCAGCCACCCTTCCTTCCGAAGCTCTGCGCCGAGCTTCGAGCCTTGCTTCCACGTGATTTTCCAGGCCACTGATTTGGCTTCTGATTTTGACTTTTTTATTATTGTTGTTATTAGTTTGAAAATTATATTTGCTACTTCTAGGAAGCTTTTTTTGTGTTTTAATTGTTCTGTATTTTTAGATTTGGTTCTTATATCCTTTCCAGTAAGGCTGCTTTCTTAGGGGCTTTCTCTATCTAAGAAGGGCTTTTTCTATCTGTCCCTTCAGCTGCGTTGTGACTTTATTTTTTGTCTGATCATTAGGTGTTAGGTCCAGTGGCTGGAGCACAGGAAGCAGCAGCTTTCTGGGGAGAATGGTGCGCTGTGGGCCCTGCCCTTGAGGAATGCAGCTATTGGATTTTAGGTCCTAAAACAAAGTTAAAGATTCAAGAGAGCAATTGTATAGTGTCTCAAGGCAATCATCCTAAAGAGAAAGGAGGAAATGATATTTAGAGAGAAAAAGTTTCATTTCAAAAGTGAAATTGCAAGTCAGAAAGAAAATCTTATTCTAACTGCAATATTTAGGCATGTGAATATTAGTGCCTGTTTCTGCAATATGGGTGAATGACTTCAGCTCATCACAAAATTATTTGCTAGAGGATACAAAAAATATCAAATTAAAAAAAGATTATTTGCATATGACACCTAAGGTTATGCCAAGCAATATTTTACTATTTTTACTTTTTAGGTTTAAATTTGCTTAACGAAAAACTCAACATTGTTGTTTTGAATACTCAAAAACTGAATTTCATTTGGCATACCCAAGTGTTATTAATCATACCCCTCTCCAAAAACAAAAGAAGAAAAACTTATCAGAACTAGTCTCAACAAGAGAAAAACCAGATTTGCTTCGTCTTTTCACTTTTAACACATTCTTATTTCCTTTTAGCTGTATTTTGTGACTCTTCTTTAGAAGAAATTAGATTTTTTTAAAAAAGTATACTAATCTTTCTTTTTCTCTTTCTTTCTTTTGTGGAACTAAAGAATTTCCTTCTAAACAAATCTTCAAATATTATGAAACAAGAATTTAGGCTAAATTTGACATATTGAAGAGATGATGCTCAGTAATAAGAAAGCAAACAATCCAACAAAAAATTAGTCAAAGACTAACAAACACCTCACCAAAAAAATATACAGATGGCAAGTAAGCATATGGAAAGATGCTCCAAATCACGTGTTATCAGGGAAATACAAATTAAAGCAAAAATGAGATACCACTACACATCTATTAGAATGGCCAAAATTCACAACCCCAAACGCTGGCAGTTGTGTGGAGCAGCAGGAACTCTCATTCACTGTTGGTGGGAATGCAAAATGGCACAGCCACTTTGAAAGGTAGCTCGGCAGTTTCTTACAAAAATAAACATACTCTTTCCATATGACTCAGTGACCATGCTCCTTGGAATTTACCCCTAAAAAATTGAAAAGTTATGTCTACACAAAAACCTGCACAAGATGTTTATAGCAGCTTTATTTGTAATTGCCAAAACTTGGAAGCAACCAGGATGTCCTTCAAGTAGGTGAGTGAATAAACAAACTGTGACACATCCACACAATGGGACATTGTTCAATGTTAAAAAGAAATGAGCCATCAAGCCATGACAAAATATGGGGGAATCTTAAATGCATATTCCTAAGTGAAAGAAGCTATTTGAAAAGGCATCATACTGTATGTTTCAACTATACGACATTCTGGAAAAGGCAAAAGTCAGGAGACAGTAAAAAGATCAGTGGTAGTCAGGGACTGGGGGGAAGGAGGGATGAATAGGTAGAACATAGAGGATATTTGGGGCATTAAAAATACGCTATATGATACCATAACAGTGGATATCTGTCATTCTAGGCTTGCCCAAATACACAGAATCTACAACACAAGCAATGAACCCTAACGTAAACTATAGACTTTGGGTGATAATATATTCTGACACAGTTCTTTATAAGATACATTATTTTCAAATATTTTCTTTCATTTTTATATTTTTCATTCTCTTAACAGTGCCTTTCAAAGAGTAGTTCTTAGTTGTTTTTTAATATACTTTTTCATTTCAAAATATTACAGGGTACAAATGTTGCTGTTACACAGATGAATTGCATAACGCTGAAGTCAGGGCTTTAGTGTGCTCATCACTAGAATAGCACGTATTGTACCAAATAGGTAAGTTTTTATCCCTCACCTCCTCCCATATTCCCCCCTTCTTAGTTTCTGATGTCCTTTACACAACTTTATGACCACGTGTACCCATCATTTAGCTCCTAAATGTTGTTGAGAACACGTGGTGTTTGTTTTTCCATTCCTGAGATACTTTGCTTAGGACAACAGTCTCCAGTTCTATGCAATTTGCTGCAAATGGCATTATTTCATTGCTTTTTATGGCTGAGTAGTAGTACTCTCTCTCTCTCTCTCTCTCTCTCTCTCTCTCTCTCTCACACACACACACACACACACACACACACACACACATACATACACACATACACATACACACATTCTTTATCCACTCATCAACTAATGGGCACTTAGGTTGATTCCATATCTTTGCAATTGTAAATGGTGCTGCAGTAACCATTCTGGTACAGGTGTTTTTTTGATATAATAATTTCTTTTCATTTTGGTAGATACCCAATAGTGGGATTGCTGGATTAAATCATAGGTCTACTTGTAGTTCTTTGAGGTATCTCCATACTGTTTTCCACAGAGGTTGTATTAATTTGCAGTCTCACCAACAGTGTATAAATGTTCCTTTTTCACCACATCCATGCCAACTACTTTTGCTTTTTGATTTTTTAATAATGGCCGTTCAGATAGCAGGTAAGGTGGCATCTCATTGTGGCTTTAATTTGCATTTCCCTGATTATTAGTAATGTTGAGCATTTTGTCAAATGTCAGGTGGTCATTTGTATATGTTCTTTGGAAAAGACTCTGTTCATGTCTTTTGCCTACTTTTTAATGAGGTTATTTTTTGTTTCTTTTTTTTTTTTACTGATTTCTTTGAGTTCCTTATAGATTCTAGATAGCAGTCCTTTGTCAGATATATAGTGTACAAATATTTTCTCCCATTCTGTAGGTTGTCTATTTACTCTGTCGATTATTTCTTTTGCTGTGCAAAAACTTTTTAATTAAGTCTCATATATTTATTTTTTTTGCTGCTATATTTTTCTTTGGGATCTTAGTCATAAGTTCTTCATTTAGGCCAATGTCTGGAAGAGTTTTTCCTATGGTTTTTTCCAGAATGTTTATCTTTCAGTTCTTACATTTAGATCTTTAATCCACCTTAATTTTTATATATAGCAAGAAATAGAGATCAAGTCTCATTCTTCTGCATGCAGTTATCCAATTTCCCTTCACTATTTATTAAATAGGGAGTCCTTTCTTATGCATGTTTTTGTCTTCTTTGTCAAAAATCTCTTGGTTTTAGCTATATGGTTTTATTTCTGGGTTCTCTATTCTGTTCCATTGGTCTATGACTTTATCATTATACAAGTATCATTCTGTTCTGGTTACTACAGCCTTGTAGTATAATCTGAAGTCAGTTAATATGATGTCCTCTGGATTTATTCTTTTTGCTTAAGATTGCTCTGGTTATTTGGGCTCTTTTTTGGTTCCATATGAAATTTAGGATGTTTTTTTCAGATTTGTAAAAAATGACATTGATATTTTGATGGGAATTGAATTCAATCTGTAGATTACTTTGGGTAGTATGGATATTTTAGGAATGTTGATTGTTCCAAACTCTGAGCACAGCATGTTTTTCCGTTTGTGTCATCTACGATTTCTTTTGACAGTGTTTTGTTGTTCTCCTTGCAGAGATCTTTCACCTCCTTGGTTAAGTATATTCCCAGGTATTTTATTTTCTTTGCAGCTATTGTAAATAGTATAGCATTCTTGATTTGATTCTCACCTTGATTGTTATTAGAATATAGAAATGCTACTGATTTGTGTACATCTATTTTGTAACCAGAAAGTATGCTGAGTTTAACTGTCAATTCTAGGAGTCTTTTTGTGGAATCTTCACGGTTTTCTAGATATAAGATCACATCATCAGCAAAAGTAATTTGACCTCCTCTTTCCTGGTTTGGATACCCTTTATTTCTTTCTCTCATCTGACTGCTTTGGTTAGGATTTCCAATAAGAATAAAAGTGGTGACAGTGGTCACCTTGTCTTTTTCCAGTTCTTAGAGGGAATGATTTCAACTTCACCCTATTCAGGATGACATACATCAAAAAGACAGAAGGACCACAAATTAACAACCTAATGTCACACCTTGAGGAACTTGAAAAAAGAACCAACCAAACCCAAAGGTAACAGAAGGAAAGAAATAAAAAAGCTCAAAGCAGAACTAAGTGAAATGGAAATCAAAAAATACAAAGGATCAATAAAACAAAAAGTTGATTCTTTGAAAAGATAAACCAAATTCATAAACTACCAGCTAAATTAACCAGAAATAGAAGAGAAAGGACACAAATAACCTCAATCAGAAATGAAAAAATAGATATTGCAACTGATACCACAGAAATGCAAAATATCATCCATTGCTACTATGAAAACCTCTATGCACACAAGCTAGAAAACCTAGATGAAGTGGATAAATTCTTGGAAACGCACAACCTCCCAACTTTGAATCAGGAAGGAATAGAAATCCTGAACAGACCAATAACAAGTAGTGAGATTGAAATAGTAACTAAAAATCTTCCATCAAAAAAAAAAAAAAAAAACCCTGGCCTAGACAGATTCATAGCCAAATTCTATCAGACCTACAAAGAAGTACTGACACCCATTCTACTGAAACTGTTTCATAATATTGAGAAAGAGGGAACCCTCCCTAACTCATTCTGTGAAGCCAGTATCACCTTAATACCAAAGCCAGGAAGGGACACAACATAAAAGGAAATCTACAGAGCAATATCCCTTATAAACATAGATGCAAAAGTCCTCAACAAAATACTAGCAAACCAAATTCAACAGCACATCGAAAAGATAATCCACCATGATCAAGTGTGTTTCACCACAGGTGTACAAGGATGGTTCAACATATGCAAATAAATAAATGTAATTTACCAAATAAACAAAAGTAAGAGCGAAGACCATATGATCATCTCAATAGGTGGAGAAAAATCATTCCGTGAAAGTCAGTGTCCCTTCACAATATAAACCCTCAACAAACTAGGCATCAAAGGAACATACTTCAGTATAATAACAGTTATATATAAAAAAATCCACAGACAATTTCATACTAAATGGGGAAAAATTAAAAGCATTCCCTCTTAGTTTTGATAGAGTTCAATTTATCATTTTTTTCTTTTATAAATCACTTTTTTAGTGTCATGTCCGAGAAATCTTTTTCTAACTCACCATCACAAAGATTTTCTCCAGTGTTTTCTTAGAAAAATTTTTTAGTCTTAAGTCTATGATGCATTAATCTTTATTGGGGTGTAAGATATCAGTCAAAATTTCTTTTAAATGGATACTCAATTGTTTAGCACAATTTGTTTAAAAACTAGTACTCTCTTTTGAGCTGTCACTGCATCTTTGTTGAAAATCAACATATACGCAGGCCTACTTCAGAATTTAATTCTGTTGTAATTGTCTGTACATTTTCCCTGTATCTCCACAACCACAATGTTCTGACGCCCATAGCTTTAGTGAATTGGAAATCAGATACTATAAGTTGTGTAACTTTGTTTCAAAATGGTTTTGGCTCTTTTATTTTCTCTGCCTTTCCATATAAATTATAGATTTGAATTGTAGGCTTCTACAAAAATTACTACAAGAGTTTTAATTCTATTAATAATTATATTAAAGTATTCTTATTTCTTATTTCCTTCTATCAGTTACTGAGAAAGGAATGTTGAAGCCTACAAACTATAATTCTGGTTTCGTCTATTTCTACTTTAAATTCTATCAATTTTTGATTAATGTATTTGAAATACTTTGTTAGGTATATACATATGTACAATTTTGTATTTTCTTGGAAATTGACCTTTTTGTCATTCTGTAATGTCCTTTATTATTCCAGTCAATATTACTGGATCTGAAATCTACTTCATCAAATTTTATTATAGCTTCTCCAACTTTCTTTGGAATAGTATTTGCATGGATTACTTTTTTCCATCCTTTTAGCTTTAGCCTATCTACGCCTATATATTGCATTTACAGTGGTTTTCTTATAAACACGGATAGTTGTATTGTACTTCTTAGCTAATCCATTTTTTTAATTGGTGTGCTTAAATCTTATAAATTTGTTGTAATTTCTAAATGGTTGAACAAACTTTCTAATTGTTTTCTCTTTGTTCACTCTTTTCTGTTTTAAATATTTTTGTCTTTTCCTTTCTTTCCATTAAACATAATTTATGATTCTACTTTATCTATAATATTGGCTTTTTACAGTTTTTAAAAAATTTAGTAATTGCCCTAGGTTTTGTATGATACATCTTTAGTTCATTAGTGTCTACCACAAATAATATAATATCACTTAATTTGTGATATTAAAACCATAAAATGTTAAATTTATAATTCTATCCTTAATACTAGTTTTATGACATATTCTACTTTCATGTATTCTGTCAGCACACAAGACACTGTGTATTTACATAGTTGTTTATGTTATAGAACAATTAGATATTTTTTACAAAAAGAATTGCATACCTAACTTTCATTTATTCCTTTTCTAGGACTCTTAATTTCTTTTCATAGGCCGAAGTTTCTTTCTGCCTAAAGAACTTACTTTAACATTTGTTGTAATGCAACGAATTCTCTCAGTTTTTATTTTCTGAAAAATGAAAATAAATCTGTATTTCTCTTTTGTTATTAAAAGTTATCTTCCCTGAGTATGGAATCCTCAGTTGACAGATGCTATTTTTTTTCTTTCAGCACTTTAAAGATGTCACAGTATTGTCTTTATGTCTGAGTCTCTGATGAAAAGTATGCTACAATTTGTATCCTTTCTTCCTTTTTTAAGGGGAGGTTCTTTTCCTCTGGTCACCTTAAGATTTTTCGTCTTTGTATTTATTTTTTAAAAGTTTGATTATTATATGTCTAGCATTTGTGTATGTGTGTTGCATTTTGGTTGTTTTGGTTTTATTCAGCTTGTTTTTCTCTGGGCTTTTTAGACTGTAGTTTTGTGACTGTCACAAAGCTAAGGTCTAAAAGGGAAAGAAATTTTGGAAGCTTCTTGGTCATTCCTTCTTAAAATATTTCTCCTGCCCAGTTTTCTTTCTTTTTTTTCTTCTGGAATTCTATTTATGCCTATGTTAGACTGTTTGACATTGTCCCGTAACTCTTGCACGCTCCATTTTTTCTCTTTCTTTTTTCCTCCAGTGCTTCAGTTTGGATAATTTCTTCTGATCATTCCTCAAGTTCACTGATTATTTCCTTGGCTGTTTCAAGTTTACAAATTATAGTACCTATCTAAGCTGTTCTTCCTATGATTGTGTTTTTCGTTTTATAGCATTTCCTCTGAGATTTTTTATCTCTCTGCTGAAATTACCCGTCTGACCATGTATGTTGTCCACTTTTCCACTAGACAACGTAATATATTAACAATAGTTATTTTAACTTTTCTTTCTGATAAATTCCATCATCTATGTCAGTGGTCCCCAACCTTTTTGGCACCAGGGCCCACTTTCACGGAAGACAGTTTTTCCATGGACCAGGGGTTGGGGGATGGTTTTAGGAGGATTCAAACACTGATGTTTCTTGTGCAGAGAAACCTCTCTGCTAATGATAATCTGTATTTGCAGCCACTCCCCAGTGCTAGTATCACCACCTCAGCACCACCTCAGCTCTCAGGCATTAGATTCTCATAAGGAGCACAACCTAGATCCCTCGCATGCACAGCTTACAGTAGGGTTCATGCTCCTATGAGAAGCTAGTGCCACTGCTGATCTGACAGGAGGTGAAGCTCGGCAGCGATGAGTGATGGGGAGTGGCTGTAAATACAGAATCAGCTTCCCTCACTCGCCTGCTGTGTACTTCCTGCCATGTGGCCCAGTTCCTAACAGGCCAGGAACCAGTACTGGCCCACAGCCCACGTGTTGGGACTGCAGCTCTGTGTGACAGATACAGTCTTAGGAGAATCAATATCATAAAAGAAGACAATGTTCCCACTCTCATGGTGTCTGCATTTGTACCCAGTTATCTAATAGGACTTTAATTATCAATCTTACCATCTATAAAACGGGGAAAGTATTACACCCTTGGCATTATGTTGTTGTTTGAATTAAATATAATTTCTGTACTGAGTTTAGCCTATCCTCCTGTAGATAGAGTTTCTCAATAAATGATTAATATTTCTGAAATTATAGGACCCATCTAACTAATTCACAGAGATGGTCAGGATTTTCTAGAATTTTGTCTCTTTATTTAAAATGTTATTATTATTTTCCTTTAGTTTTGATCTTCTTGAAACTGAATTTTACTCTTCTACTTTGATCTGTAGACAATTAATGGTAAACTTATTAATAGAAGGAAATTTCTTCTATTTGTCTCTCACCAATATCTTTCCTTAAATCACAATGTCTTAAACAACCAGAAATATGAAACCAATCAATTAAATAATATGCTGTTAAATAAAATTACATATGATTGTGACCTTATTAATTTGGTTTTTAGCTAGTTCTCTCTAGCAAGAAAATGTTTTTTCACAAACTCTGTTTGGGGGCTCAGTTTCAACCACAGATCTAAAGCTTTCTATTAAAAGGATTTGTTCTATAAAATTTGGATTCAGTCAAAAGGCCACACTCAAGGAATATAAAACTCCTCTGTCTGTGGCCTCAGGGGTTTTCTCTTCTCTTTTTAGCCTACATTTGGCTTTCAATATTTTTTAAAATGTTTAGCTAATTTTTTCTTACCAATGTCCAACAATACCTGCCCCAGTTAAACAAAAGGATGTTTTCTGTTTCTCTTTAGAGATGCTTATCTTTCCTTAGATTCTGCTTTAGGTGGTTGTCCTAGCATCGCAGTTCTCTGAGAGGTTAACAAAAACTGTGAGTTTTCAGAATGTCATATATTTCTTCTTCTTTTGACATTCTGAGGTACTTTTTGGCTTTAGCATTCTAAAGGGAAGCCAGAAGTCCAATTCATGTCTTGTTCATTGTAGGCTTAGCATGCTTTCTAAAATGTATCTAATTCCTTTTCCTATTAAAATCCTTCTAAGATTTCTCATTGTTTTTAGCATTGGAAGGAAACTTCTTAACATGGCCTATAATTCTCTACAACCTCATATATTACAAATTATCCTTTTGTATATTACAGTCCAGCATATTAACTTATTAATATATTGATTCATTCCTTTTCCCTTCTCTCCCTCTCTCTCCCATTCGCCCTAATTATTCATTCTTTTCCATATCTTATCTTTTGCATTTATTGTTCAATCTGCTTCAGAACTGCCCTACTGCTACCAAGAGTCCCTTCTCTGGATAAATTCTATGGGACGGACCCTTTTCAATATTTTTATTGATTATGGTATGCATTTTTTCATCTTAAAACTCAGATCACTCCAGGACAGATTTTTCCCACCACTATTATTTCTTAATTTTGTGCTTATTCTGCTGGTACTATTATCTTTTCCCCCATTTTCTCTTATAAATGGAAAACTAGTCATTACCTGGCTATTTGTCTTTATTTCAACACCAGAAATGTTGTTTTGTTTTGTCTCTTTTTAAGTTTGCGGTGACTTTCAATAAACATATACCTTGATATATATAAAAATATTTCTAAGTTACTTGATATCCCTTCAGTGTATATAATATCATATGGAACTGAAAATATACACCATGTACTAGATATGTACAACCTTAATATAGATGAGACTAAACTAGAGATTATGCCTTGCAATATAGGTCACAAAGATTAAGTCAAAAGAATTTCAAAGCCAAATTACAATATCCTAAAATATACTGTTTTAGTTTCTGTGATTCACAGAGATAGTGTCTATGTTCAGTATATCTTTCAGGCATTAATTTATCATAAAAGACATTTCCAAAAGATGGACAAAATATAACATTTGAATAAAATATATTTAAATAATTATAGTTTCACTTACACACACTTTAAAAGTTCTGGATTTATTATATATTTTTTTCATACATAAAATTTCGATGTGTAAATAGAGTTACATACTTCTGTGTACACTGCTTGAAACTATTACAATTCAAAAAATCATTTGTGAACCTTAGGACTATTAGCTCAGACTTGAGCCAAATAAGATATTTGTTCCAAGGTAAAAAAAAAAATGCTTGTCTCTGTCTTTCACTTAGTTTAAAATTTCTATTAGTTTTCAATATATTTTTAGTCTACCTTCCACTAATCACAGATCAAAGGAAACGCATTTGAATTCTCACAGCCCTCCTCCCAAACATGTTTGGGAAGGTGCTCAACAACTTACAGAACACACACAGAATGAATCCAGATACACAGAAGCAGCACGCAGGAGCTACTAGTCATGGGGCCCTACAAGCGATAGAGCGGAATGTGAAATTCCTTTTGCATAAACCAGGACATGAGGGAACTTACTTAATCTTGGGCAGCTTCACTTTCTTCATCTAATAAATGGGCATAATACTAACCATATCAAAATGTACTTTAAATTACATTTTTAAAAAAATCAGCCATTGTAAAGCCCTTAATATAAACTTGCAATAGTTTTACCTTCTACTCTTATCATTGGCTATTTTGCATGAAAAAGATGAAATTGTCAGAGTAAGAATATCACATATATGACAAATGAATATTCTCTCTAAAGCATGGGAGCCTATTTTTAAGTTATTTATAGCCACACTCATTCTTCTAAAATTTTTCTTGGAAAGCAATTCTATGTTTATTGTCAAAGAAAAATTGAACTGGATGAAGGTAAACAAAGAAGATTTTATTCAAGACTATTGCAATAGGGAAGAAAGATTAAACTCAACCCTATTAAGACAAAATGTAGGAGAGTTTTTACGTGCTGGGATGAGCTAGTGGAAAAGTACTAGAGGGTATTAGCAGGGAGGTTGGTCAAAGTAATGATGCCATCTGTGTGCTAAGTTGGCACTTACCAAAGTCAGGCTCTGCCCTCCCAGAGAGACTGGGAGAGTGGGGACCCCATGTTTCCTGATGATTACATTTCAAAGAGATGGCTCTAAGGTCCTTGAGAATAACATTTCTGAGTTGTAAAAATGGGAAGAAATAGTAAGAAATTGCACATCTCAAAGGAACAGGAAAAATATTAACAATAAACAGATTTTTAAAGGAAATGCTTTAAGAAAAGAAAGATCAGGGACCTATAGTTAGAAGAAACCTATCTAAAATTTAGTCAGGCTGAGAGGAACATTAAGGATGTCTTGGCCAGTATTAAATCCAATGATCCACCCCAAATATTCCACTATTCAAAATGTTATGTCTTTGCTTATTAAAGTTACATTTAGGGCCCTGAGTTGGGAGCTGTAACAATTAGCTATTACTGGTAATCAACCACCCACAAGCTCAGTGCTTTAAAACAACAATTCATTCCTCCTCAAGTTCAGCTGATCTAGGCCGGCTGAAGTGTGAGTTCAGCTGAGGATTAGGACCAGGCCGAAGGGGCAACAGCTTCCTTCCAAAGGTCGTCCCCATGGCCCTGGCGGAGGTATGAAGAGGAGCCCACTGTGCATACAGAGTTCACGCCTCTTCTTAGATCATGTCTCCCAATTTCCCTTAAAGAAAGGAAGTTACATGGGGATCTCACAGTGAAGAATACCAGAGTATACTCCGGCCACAGTGCAAGGGAGGATTGCGTGAGTATTTTCTGTGCAGTAATCCTAAGTATTACAAGAAGTTTTTGTCTCCCCTTTATATGTCCAGTCAAATTAATACAGAATCTATAGCGATGATGGCATCCTATATTTTTATATTAATAGTCTGATTGATTTTTTTCACTTCATAAACATCTATTAACCCCTTAGCATGTGACAGGCACTGCTTTGGTTGCTGGGCATATCATGGTGAGGGAAACTAGACATGGCACCAGGCTCAGTGGCACGGCCAGTTGCTGGTGAGGCTGGGACGGGAAGACTGCTTGAGCCCAGGAGTTCTGGGCTGTAATGCACTATGTTGATCAGGTGTCCGTGCTAAGCTTGGCAACAACATGGTGACTTCCTGGGAGTGGGGGTCCATCTGGTTGCCTAGAGAGGGATGAACTGGCCCAGGCTGGAAACAGAGGTCGTAGTATCGCACCTGTGAACAGCCACTGCACTGGCCAACATAGTGAGACCCTACCTCTAAAAAAAAAAACAGAAAAAAGAAAGAAAAGTAAAAAAAAAAAAAAAAAACTAGATATGGCCTATGCACTTAGAGAGGATATAATTTGGTGGGAAAAACAGAAACAAAGAGTCACACAAAAATACAGAAAGCTTTTACCATGAACAATGCCATGACAGAGAAATACCTGGTTCCATGACAGCTTATAATACAGAAATTTAACCTAGTCAGAGATATAAAGAGAATCTTTCCTGAGTATGTGATAATTTAACTGAGATCTCAAGCAATTGAAGGAATGCATAGGGTGATGGGCTTATTGTCGCAAAGACTTGGAGAAAAATAAGTGCTCCAGATAGAAGAAAGTACATGCAAAGCCCAAGGGTGGCACTTTACAGAAACTGAAAGAAGAAAAGTGCAACTGGAGAATAGAAATTATGGGAGCATAATTCTACTTTAGACTAGTGCTGTCTGATAAAAATATCATGCCAGAGATTTACGTAAAAAGAAACAGGTGAAATTGAAATTAACTTTAGTAATGTATTTTATTTAACCCAATATTTTATGAAATTTTATCATTTTAACATGTAATCGGTATAAAATATTAATAGTATATTTGATACACTTTTTTATATGAAGTTTCTGAAATTGTGTGTATTTTACACTGAGCAAATCTCAATTTGGACTAGCCTCATTTCGATAGTCAGATATGGCTGGTAGCCACGATATCAGACAGGACGGGTCCAGACCATGAAGTACCTTCCAAGCAGTTTTAAGAAGAGTGAACTTTGTCCTCGTAACAAGTGACATGATATTGAATATTTTAAGCCTGGCATGGGCGGGGCAAGGGCATGGTGATCAGATGATTAGATCTGTGTTCTGAACTGATCACTGGCTACCACGGGGATAGAGAGAGCTAAACAGATCTGAAAGATATACAGGTGCTAAATGGAGCTTTAATGGATTAAACATGGGGGTTTAGCACAGACATCCTTTAATTTCCTGAACTATTTAACAGGAACAATAGGAGACTGTCAGTCGTGGAAGAGGATGAAAATAGGTTCAATTTGAGACAAGCTGAGTTTGGATTATTTTTAAAACATTTAAAAGGAGAGAAAAAGTTAGTAGCTGGCTACACCAATTTGGGACTTGGAGAACACTGGGCTAGAAATACAATTTTATGTCATTTCTCAATGACTGGTGAAGCCATAAGCATTCATAAAGTAGCCTAAGGAAAAAAGAAGATGAAGAGAAGAAATAACAGTTGACTTTAAAAAGAGTATAAGTATCTTCTGTTGTTTCCTTAGTCTTCAACTGCTTAATTGAAAGCATTTTCTTGAATTAGCATTCTCATTAAATCTCCGAGTATGGGAACAGTAATGACAAGATGGAGGATAAAATGAAGGACTCTGGAATGCGTTCTGTTTCCTTGCCTAACGCGGAGATACCGAACGTTTAGCATATGGCTCCACTCCTTTCAAGAGTGATTGCTTGAAAATTGTCTCAAGGTACTCCGAAACCAACACAGAATAAATCTCATAGCTAAGTGCTTTCTGCACGCCAGATCAGGAACATAGAAGGATTAAAAATAATGAAATTAAGAAGGAAAAACATGATTTTTTTTTAATGAAAAGTAAGCAATAGGCTTTTTATGAAAAGCAATAAATTAAAACATAATTAATATCAAAGTATGAATGAGGATGTTTATGCTTTTATTTTTTGGCAAACTACAATAAGTGAGTGAAACTCAGGGTGCTTACTTTGCACGTTTCCTCTAATGTGATTCATTTATTCTTTTAAAATTATGAACATCCATATTCCCTAAAACTTGCAGAAATCTAGAGGAGACGGTAAGTTCAGACCTCCCATGATCCCTTTCCTTAGCCTACAAGATTCCATTTTCCTGTAAAGAGCTGTGGGGACATCAGCCTTAATGCTATGCACCCTAAACTCAATTTTGGTGTTTTACCCAAACACCACTGTGGACCCTTCACCCTAGCCATGGTTCTTGTGTCCCGTTATCAAAGTTCCCTCAGATAAAGGTGACAGAATACCTAACCTAAATCCAGTTTTTCAATTAAAGAAATACGTTATTTCACATACTTGAAAATCTAGGCCAACAGGGCTGGCTCTACACAAAGCTTCATCAGTATCTCAACAGATGTCATCGGGACATTTGTTTTTTTCTTGGTTTCTTATCCTAGAATCCCCATTTTCAGATCTGCTTTCTCTAAATGGGGGAGAGATTATCACAGAGAATTCATATCCTCTCCTTTTTTTCCACATGAAAAGTCTTTTCCAAGAAACAACCAGAGAAACATCGTAGGATTTGCTTGTCAATGTGGAAGGTCCATTGGCATTCTGAAATTATGGAGGAACTGTTAAGTCCTGTTTTATTATCACTCTCCAATTCATAAAATCATGTCCTTACACACTTAGAAGTGCTGTGAGTAGGATATATCAGATGGCATTGCTTTCTGACCTGTGCTGTTGCAGACATATTTTAGGCTCTTATTAGAATACTTTCATTTGTTTCTTTAAACATGGTACAGAGTAGAAGAATTAACATTTTATTGTTATAAGTCTAGCATTGTGATATATGTGAGATGTGATCAAAATGTAATCAAACTGTTACTGAGATTAGCAGAGAAAATGTAGCAGCTATATTTTTCCATAACTGGAAAATCCATAATCAGTTATGATCTGATCATCCTTTTCTCATAATTCTTTCCCTTTAGAAGAAAAGAAACTTAAACTTGCCAAATTAATATTATCTCAGCATCTTCATACTTAAATATTCTATGTTGAGTCAGTCAATCCAAAATTTAATTCATCCTCAGTGCTATTTTAAGTAGTTTGTTTTTAAAAAGTCTTCTCTTTGTAAATATTTCGTTTTTCTGACTTCCCTTCTCCTCGCCTTCTCAGTGGTGGCATCAGAACATATGGGTGGAGGGTCACTTATATGACCTCAACTGGTAGTAAAGAGCGGGTCTCGAATTCTTGAATTATTGAGTGTCTTTTGGAATCTCAGTGGCTGCTGTTAAATTGGTGCCAGCTAATGTGTTCTGGGTCCTTCTATACGCCCTTCCAGGTACGAGTTAAGACCCTCCAGTGGAGTCCACAGCGCCTGGCACTGCCTTTAGTCGTAACGTCAAGCAAGCAAAGCGGCCTCCTTGTCCTGACTCCAGCACCTCTGAGGCTGCTCAGTGGTGCAGGAGGAGATTCTGCACCTCCGGTCTCACACACGCAGGTCACGGGAAGGCAGGAAAGCCATCAGTCTCACCTGCCTGGACACCACTGCTCTGTTACCAAGTGCAAGGTGACAATGGGCACATTTGTGGCCTCCTCCCAGTGTGTTATAGAAGGAGCAGTCATAATCTTTTATTTCAAATTTCCCCTCGAGCTACGCAATAGCCTCACCTCCCGTCCCTCATCCAGAGAGCTTTGGCACCTGTATCCATGCCTGCTTCCCTTCGGCACTGCTCCCGCACCCCTGCCTGAGCCAATAAGCTCTTGGCATATTAGTGCTCTCTGGCAAGGATCTCTGTCCTTATCTTCCTTTTTCCTAGGTCACGTTCAGCCTTAAGGGTGGTAGGGTTAAACTTTCCATACCAAAAGAAACTTTATGATCACTTGATCTAAGCCCCTTCTTAATATAATCAAAAGAAGAGGAAATACCTTCTTCCTTTACCCAAGACATATTTGTATGTGTGTGTGTGTGTGTGTGTGTGTGTGTGTGTATATACAACTCACGTATATACATGTATATTCTTATTTAATATTTCTTACTTCCTTTGGAATTACTATTCTAATTTTATATATAAGCAGAGAAAATTTAAGAATCTTGCCCAAGTTCCTCCACGGTTGACGTAAAGCTGGAATTCTGAAATTCAACCCAAGCCTGTTAATTTCAAACCTGACACCTTTCTCACTTTAAAGTGCAGACTCTTCCAGAGAAAATGTCCAATTTGTCCAGTGACTTTTCCTCCCAACACTTTTTGGAATAGTTTGAAGATACACTAGCTGAGAATGAGATTTGACTCATGGTGTAGAGATGTGGTCATGCTGAAAATTTTGCAGAGTCTTGTGTAGACGTAACGGAGTAAATGGCTTGGAGTGGGCTCCATGTCTCACTCAGAGAGACGTGGGAGTCTGATGATGACCCACCTGCATGGCCAGGTAACGTGCTCTTCCATTATGTGCAGAAATGTCCTCAGACTCCCTAGCATTTAGACTTTTCTCTCCCTAAAGCCAGTGTTTTTCAAATTACTTTAATTCTCAAACAACCTTCATCATTTTTGCCATATCCTGATCTGAATTTTTTACTATTTAATTAATATTTGTATTTAATTAAAATTTTTATATTTGAACAAATTTATTTTTGAGGCAAACTAAATATTACTACTACAAAGGGAATACTGGCAGCACTTCAAATAAGTAGGCAGTAGCCATTAATATAAATATACTGAAAAGAAAGTAATGTTATTGCATTTCAAAAAAATTAACAAAAAATGAAACTCAAGTAATAAAGCAACTTCTTAAAGCAAAGTGAGTATTTGCAGTAAGAACAATGCAGCTGCTTATAATTAACAATGAATTTGTTTGGATAATCTTAGTTTTGTTAAAGATATGGAAGATAGTGCTATATTGCTAAAATTATTTGTTTATTTATATTTTTAGAGATGGGATCTCACTATGTTTTTCAGGCTGGTCTCAAACTCCTGGGCTCAAGCAATCCTCCCAGCTTGGCCTTCCAGAGTGCTGGAATTACAGGTGTGAGCCACTGGTCCTGGCCCAGATTATTTTATTTTTAAAGTTTGATCTAAACCACAACCTAACCTAGAGGAATCACTGGGTTTCAGCCACAACTCTGATCTTTTCACAATATTTTCTTGCAGTCCTATTGCTCCCGCTTACCAAACCAGCGAAGTCTTCACAACTCCACGTCAGAGTCTGTTGAGGGCCTGACTCTGGCTAAAGTGAGGCTCCCTGCCCTTCTCACGGCCATGCCCCTCACTGGCCGGGCCACAGGACACACCGCGAGACGACAGGGCCTCGGCTGGCTGCCTCACTGCCCTCCGCTGCCCCGTGCTGGAGTAGGGTAAGGAGGATAGACCTTGCTTAGAAAGAAACACAGCCCTGACGTTGGCTGGGGAATGGCACATGAAGCAAAGACACCCAGAGCTGCGTCTGGGGAGCCCCCAGGGCACTTCGCTCTCGTCTTGTCCGAGTAGCGGGCTGGCAGGAGATGCTCAGCCATCACTGGGAGTCCAGCACGGCCACACATACTCAGACACAAGAGCGCTTAACACTCTACTCTTCAGACCAGTCCCTGTAGTTTCTGCAGCAGGATAAAATCATGAGACACTGGCCAGCACTGTGCAAAGATGAAGCCCAGAGACACTGGGCTTTCCCGTCCTCTGCCAGTTGTTCTCTATCCTTATTTTTTTAGCAGAGGAGTCTTTGGGGCTAGAGGAAGGGCTCCACTGTGCCACTTCAGTACCTCTCCCCCATGGACTAGAGCTGGTGGGTTCAGAAAAGGCAGCAGAAGGCATCTGACCTCAGTGTTTGTTGGCGGTGGGGGGACAAGGTAAACTGTTATATATCCCTCCCTTCAGCCCCTGGACGAAGAAGAAAAAAATATTTGCCTAACATATATCCAACGCCTTTTGTCATAGCCTTCGATGTAGCCTCTCCAGTTCTACTGTCCATGGATACATCCTCCTCTCTACTAAATTGCTGGTCTCCTCCTAGCATACCACGGAACCTACCACTGCTCATTCTGCTAGGTGGTATTCCCCTGCTCCAACTAGGCCTCTAGGATGCCAATGGCTATGGGGTTTCTGCGAACTCTCTCTCAGTCACCTATCAATGATTGTCCCATCAATGATCTTTCTGTAGATTCATCAAAAAAAAAAAATCTTTTGTTATTTCTAAACATACTAAAATGGATATATAACTTAAAAAAGAATTAAAATATTTGTCATATTGCACAAAATTATTTTGTGTATTAGCAAGGCTGGGCACATTTCAACTAAAAGCTAAGACTGAATACATACAGACAATTAGTATTTTTCTTTTGGAGATGTGTGTATTTTTGTGTGCATGGTAGGGGCAAATGTGTTTGTATAAAAAAATTGGTTCTACCTGAATCAGGAAGAATGTTTATTCTCTACCTCATAGTTGCAATATCATAGATATCGAAGAGAAGCAGACTTGCATAACAAAGCCCAATCTGGAATGTTCTTTTAGTTCTAGAGTGCTAAAATGAATGGGGAATGGCATGGAACATGAAAAGGTGGCTGTCCGTTCCTCAAGTCTGTTCCATACTTTCCATCCATGAGGCACGAATACGGTCCTAGAAAAAGTAGAAGGTGACCATTGTTGGAATGACAAGAGAGTTTCCACAGGAGTCCTAATAATCTAACTTTTGAGTTTAGAGTGCTATTTACAGCTGCTTCAGCTATTATTTTTTTATTTTCAGAAAGAATTTATAATCTGTGTTCTCTTCTAGATCAAATGTGTTAAATCTTATGTTTAATTTACCTTTATTCCCTGTATCTAAGTTGATATTGTCTATTTGGTCATTACATCTCTGTAGACAAAGGAACAGATCTGTGTGGACAGCAGTAAATGTACTTGAGGCCAACTTTTAATATAAGGTTGATTATTTAGAAGAGAAATCCCTTAGAACCATTCGAGACTGTCAGACATTTTAACAATTGACTGAACTATTAGAACTCAGAGAGATTCAAGATTATGTATTATGAGAAAAGAACAGCAAGTGAACTGTTGATGAATTTTTTAATAAACTTTTGATTCACTATTTAGAAGACGTTTATTTCTACCAGACTTCAGTGAGAAATTAACCCAATATATCATTTTAATGAATTTATGACTATAATTATATATCTATGCTATTTACTAACTATAAATTTAATATATATGATGCAATATAAATGTAACATGGAAATCCAATTTTCAGTATAAGTTTATGTGGTTAGTGCAATAACTACTAAATTCCTGAGATATCAACAGAACAAACTGTTCCACTAGGCATTTTATTTTTCTTAGTTTTCTGTTGCTGGAGGTGAAATGAGTAGCAAGTGAACCATGAATAAATTTTTTAATAAACTTTTGATTTAGCATTTTAAATACTGAGTTTAACTGGGTAAAATAACACGGATTTGGCATTATACAAATACCTTTACAAATAGTATATTTTATTAGCAGTATATAAAAGTGTGCATCAAGATGTCTATATAGACAAAAACAACCCATGTTTCCCCTGATGGTCTACCTCTACCTCCTAAAACCATAGGATAATGTAACACGCTCAGCTGACCTTTCTTCCACCAACAATAGGACTTCTGTGCCGTGAGGCATCAAAAAACCCCCACGCTATGACACCGAGAAGGCAAGAGCAAAGCAACTTGGCAACTGAATTCCAAAAGATGGCAGGTAGGATCCGGCACTGATGTAGGATCTTGACTGGGGAGAGGGAGAATGTATGGACTGTTCTACCTTTGACATGGTCAGGGGGGAAGAAGCAGCCTACAAGAAATCAGGGAAGAAGAAAAAGATTAATTTTTAAATAATTTATAAAGGTCACATGTAGGCTAGGCAGAGAGTTTCGAATTCCGAGATCCTAGACATGACAGGTGCCCGGCTCCTTCCCCAGCCCTCTCCCTGGGACTTCACCGACACTCGTGAGGAAGACAGGCCGCAGACAGAACGCTTGTGGGTGCCTCCCTCCGTCCGCGGCACAGAAACCACAACCACCCCAACATTTTATGGGCTTTTCTTGCACGCCAAGCAAAAGCTGTACGTCACTGTGGGAAAGACAGGGAAACCTATGTTCTGTGGTCCCAAAGAAAACTCCACTATCTCTTGTGGAGGAGTAGAGTCAAAAGCTTTCTCACGTTGAGGCGGAGCAGAGGATCCAGGCAAAGGACCACTGCTGATGTCAAAAAGGTAAAAGCAAAAGTCATCTGCTTCAGACAGGAAGAAAATATTTGCAAAGCACATATTTGCTCAAGAGAACCACTCCAAGAATACAAAAAACTCTTACAATTCAATTCAATAATAAAAGACCATGAACCCAATTAAAATAATGGTCAAAAATATTTAAACAAATGCTTCATCAAAGATACATGATGGCAAATAAATATATGAAGAGATGTTCATCATGATTAATCATTTTTTAAATATAATGAGATCTCTGCACACTTACTAGAAAGGATAATTAAAAAAAAAAACCTGACAAATGTCAAGATGAGTAGTATTTAAGCAAGTAGAGATTTCATACATTACTGGTAGCAATTTAAAATGGCATAACCATTTTGAAAAGATTTTCAGTTTCTTATAAACATATTGAACCACAGAATGTGCAATCCCATTCCTACAATTTATCTAAGAGAAATGAATACTTGTGTCCAGACAGAAAGATCTGTATAGCAGTGTTTATAGCAAATTCATTTATAATTGCCCCACACTGGAAATAATCCATATGTCAACTGTTTAATGGATAAATTAATTGTGGTATATTCACACAATAGAAGGCTTACTCAGCAATAAAAAGGAAAAAGCTACTGTTATATCCAAATATATGGATGAATTTCCAAAAGCATTATGTTAAGTGGAAAAAAATGTTAAAGTATCACCTATAATTCCATTCATAAAATCATGGAAAAGGCAAAAACTAAGAAGAAATAAATTAGATCAATAGGGATGGAGAGATAGTCTGCCTATAAAAGGGTACAGAGGAACTTTTTGAGGTAGGTGAGACAATCTATATTTTGATTGTGGTAATTACATTACTATATACATTCGTCAGACTTCATTGAACTATATACTTAAAAACGGTGAAAACTTTATTTTATGTAAATTATACCTTAATAAAAACTGAAATTAACAAATAAGTATATGGGACCAGAGGAGGAAATAGTCTTTCAGACATTAGGAAGAGCATAAAAAAATCTAAAAATGTGGGAGCAAGGTATGTTATAACGCTTCAGCTAATCCTGTGGCTGAAAACTGGAGTGTGAAGGTGGGAAAAGTGAAAACACTTGAAAATGTGAGAAGATAAGGAACGAAGGACTCACACACCACATTAAGGAGTCTGGACTTTCATTTCTGGCAATGGAGTTATAAGCAAAGAAAAACTATGAAATAATCTAAATTTTACAATAGTCACTCGGGCGAAAGCAGGGAGAACGGATCTAGGGGGTCAACAATAGGGTCAGGACGATTCGTGAAATGAAGAACTTGACTTCGGTTCTGATGTTTGACCGATGGCAGCTCCCAAGTCCCCCTTTGCGTCCAACCCTCCCCGCTCTTCCCCGGCCCGCCCTGAGCCCGGCTCTGCGCCTGCTCGGGAAACCGCCCTGCGCTTCGAGAGCCTCGTCGTGTGAGTCACACCTTTCACATTTACTTCCTTCCTGTGCGGTGTCCTCGGTCTACATGCGAGCCGAATTCTGAGCGGGGTTGGATTCGCCTTCCAGGCGGCGAACGCGGCAGTGGAGACGCCGCTGGTGTCCCGAGAGCGAGGACGCCGAGAGCACAGGGCCTCCAAGACGTCCTGGGCTGACGGACCCAGGTAGGCCGTGATTTCATTTTCAGATACAAGGAACGGCAACGGAGGAACATGACAATATTTAGCGCCACACGTTTTGAGCTTACGGAGCCTATGGGATGTCTGAGGAGAGAAACAGAGAAGGCGACTGTACCGATATGTGAGTGTCGGTGAAGAGCAGGTCTAGTCCTGCAGTCCCTGGTCCCGCCCTTCCGCTCCCCGGGCCCACCCCTGCCCCGCCCTTCCGCTCTCCGGGCCCACCCCTGCCCCGCCCACCTGCTCCCCGGTCCCACCTCTGGACGCTGCGCCCGGTGCAGGGCCTGCCCTCCAGCTTCTGTTTCTCAATATTCACGGCAACTTAAATGCCACCTCCCAAGGAAACTTGCCCTTATAACTCCCTTTTTAATCTCTTGTCACCTTTTTTGTTTCCTTCAAATTACATATCCTAATTTCAAATTGCTTTATTCTATTTAAGCTTCCTCAGTTCACAGACTGGTTTTCTTTCTCACTGTCGCATCCTCATTGAGGACACAATGCCTACGTCTAACTGGTGTAGGCTTTTAATAAATGTTTTGATTAAGATTGGCAACCTATACTGTGAATGCAATAAATATTTCTTAAATCTAATTTTATTTGAATAACATAAAATTAAATGAGGATTAATTTGTTTCGTTTAAAATAAGTCTGTTTTGATATTCCAAAGATATTATACACCACAGTTATACGTAGAAAACCAACAATTTGATTATCTTTTAATTAAAAATAATTCCTGGTATAATATTCTTATGAGTCTTAAAGAAATCAGTGTCAAGTCTCTTTAAATTTCAACTCCGAATCCTTGGGCTCTAATTCTCAGCCCAGGTCTATATATAAACCTCTTAAAATCAGCCACTTGCAACATTCTGAGGCAAAAACTGACTTAGGAAGAATAATTCACACTTCTGACCTAGCAACAAGATAAATCTGTTTTCCTAAAAGCAATCAGTTTGGACATATAATGGCCATTTTTTATGGGTACCTTTACTTCTTTATGTCAATAGATCATCGTCTAATACCCCAAAATATGCTATTTTTCAAGTAATAAACGTGCACTCATTATTTTGTGTTGCCTCATAACATTTTCTGCTACTTTTTTTTCCCAGACGCAAATCTAATTAGTTACACATTCTTGAGAGGTCTAAAGTAAGAAACTTTATTAAACATTTCCAAACTTCTTCCTGAGCTAGTAGAATAGTGAGCCAAGTGAATTTCAAGTGACATTAAAAATAATCACAGCAAAAGGCTTGGGAAAAGGAGATGACATAGCTTTAAATATGTAGATCCCTACCGCATGCTAATCATACTTGCAAAAATTGTAGAACTGCTTATTTGCCAGCATTACTTGAACTACTTACTACATTCTTGAGGTTAATGAGTCCTTAGTGACCACAACTTGCATATATTCATCTATTTAAAAAACATTAAGTGGAATATAACCTTATATCTAAAGTTAGAACTTAAAGAGAGATATCTCCACAACAGTTAAGAAACAGAGATGTATGTAGCATTATTGCTATAATCCACAAATATGTTCAAATTTTCATTTTTTGATAAGTAATCTAACAGGAAAGAACATGTAAACAAGTAACCACTGAAATAAAATCATGTTAAATTTCAGTGGCTCAAAGAGGGTTAAGCAATTCTAAATAACAGCAGGTCTTTGTCGTATTTCATGATACTCGGTTTCTCCGAAGGCTGACGGCATCAGTCCGTCCATCGGTTTGATTGGGCTCCTTTCAGTCTATTTCTATTGGAGTGATCAGTTTGTACACTCAAGAGATACTTCTTAAAGAAATTTCTCTATTCGAGTAGTCATGGTTTTCCCCACTAACATGCTGTTCTCAATTGTCTAAATTCTGATAAAATTCATCAAATATGATAAATTATAAGTTAGTTCTATACGGAACATTAGTCTGTGAACAGGTTCCCTACATGCAAAGAAATACCGCACAGTAGCAAATGCAGAATCCTCTATAAATAACAGGAATGTTAAAAGTTAATGAAATCAGAAAGAATATGTTCAAAGGGTAGAAAGGATTTAGGAATTATGAAAGAAAAACCATAGGTGAATAACAATAAATATTTAACTAACATTTGTCATCAACGAATATAATGGGCCTGAACAATCTTACGGATTTACAATGACTTCGTTAAAAATTAGTAGAAAAACAGAAGCCAGGGCTGTAGCTCACATTCTTTCAGAATGTGTCAATGAATTGGAGGTTTTTCTTAAAAATGCCTCAAGGAGTCAAACGTTCTGAGCTATATTGATTATTATTTGCTCTTTTACTGTCTCCTTGAATTCTAAAAAGATATACAAGTTTTTTAGGGAGAAACAAGGATTAAATAAAATACTTGATTGCTTATTCACAAAGGTTTATTTTATTGATGTACTTTATTTTCTGTCTAAATTCTGTTTTTATACACTTTTACAATTTTCTCTGATAGTAAATAAGTTAATGAGATTTTTGGAAATATAATTTCATGTTTTTCTTACATATTTTTCTTTCTCTTTCTTTCCTTTTACTGTTTCTTTCGTAGTTCTTATAGTTTGGCTTCATTAAGCACTTTGAGCCTAAATATCCTTTGAAATAGAAGTGTCAGATGGGATGTCCTTTTCATTTACCCTGTGGTGAATACACACTTTCACCCCTCCTAGCCAGCCCTCGGCAGGCTTATGAATTATTTCTTTGTCAATCACAATGTTTCTTCTTCATTTTTTTCTCTTCTTCAGCCCCCAGATCCTCACACCGATTCTTCTGGTAACAGCCATTCCCATCTGGGATCCAGTGGCCCAGCATCGCATTATTATCTCTTAAGCAGCTAATGTGCTCATGAGAGTGCAGGTAAAAATGCTGAGTAGAGAAAATGTGCTGCATTTTACCAGTGATAGGAAGAAGAACAAAGGTTTAAACTGAAGGAACTAAATATACATGTAATTATTAATTTTTAGGAATCAGTGAACCAAGTAGGCAATGGATGTGTTTCAGGTATTTAATGGAATGAAGGAGAAGAGGTGAACACGGAAGTTCAGCATGCATGATGATCCTGAAAACATTAGCTGTGTTCTGCTCCCAATTAATCTACCTACAAGTCAAACGCTTCCTTCAACTCTGTTTACTGCTGTTTTCCTGCACAGCCGGTAGAGCGAGCATGCCCACAGCAGCACCCTGTGCCTGAGCAGCCTGTATACCAGTCCCGCTGTGAGACAGGTAGCATTGCTTTGTTGGTTGTTTGTTTTGGTGTTATTATTCCTTAAAAAATAATCGATCCAATAGGGAGTGCTGTATTTTAATAACACAGATTGATAAAAATTTCTAAACAATAAAATGGCCAATACAGTTCAAGCAACATCTTGGAAATTCCTCCGTCATTGTAATTATACAGATTTAATTTCTGTGGCAGGGATACAAGCCCTTATATTTAGTTATTTAAAGCTGTGGTAAAATAAAATATTTCAAAAATTCAAATTTGCTATGGACCAACCTTCATCTCAATGCTCTGAGATATTCAACTGATAGTTCAATCTAATCTGAATTCATGAGTATACTAAGCCTCCTTTATCACTCATTTTATATTCGTGTGTAAACCTAATTATTATGTTATTTGTTAAAAGTTTCAACAAGTCTCTGTAAAAAGATTAAACTCACATCAACAATAACAAATTCAGTGTCAACATCTGTAGATATTTTTCAAAATTTTTTAACACGATGCCAATTGAGAATGGCTGACTTTAGACATGTTTTTATAAATGGTATATTTTTCCATCTAGTTTCCAAGAAGTAATTTTATGCTCAAAAATACTTTGTATTCAAGTAAAATACCACACATTCTTTTAGATGTAATTAATTACTGTCTGGATGGCATTCCCTCTTTGGAAATTCTGGGGCATCATTTGGGAGACTGCCCTCACAACGAACGCCTCACTCACATCCTAGTGACGTGAGAATATTAACGTACCTCTGAGTGCCCCTTACTAACCGGGGTAACCAATTATCCAGAAGCATGATCTAGAAATTAAAACATATGGCTTCGGCATCATCAAATGTACTTTTTATGGAAAAAAAATGTCACTCAGATCAAAACTGGATGTTTAAATGTAAAATTCTGAGAAATAAAGAGTAATCAATGGTATGCTTTCCAAATATTATTAATAACTTAAGTAGTCATAAAAATACCCTGAGATTTATGAAAATATGCAAAACCACTAAGTATTTCTATAATCTGACATCTTCCCACATATTCTATTTTCTAAATTTTAATGTGTTACACAGTATATTCATAAGTTACAGAAACATTTTTGCAAAGTTAAGAGTTTAGAATTAAGGAAAAACTCTTGTCAATACCATAATGCACTGGTAAGCACAGAAGTCTATTACCATACTTATATTTTATTATCCTGATTTTGTTGCAATGATGAGCATAAATCTTGTTAATGGAGGCTTTATGTCATATCATCATCTCTTTTAAATACACTGTTAGTGTTAAATGAATTTGGTTTTTTTTTGAGACTACATGAACGAACAAGATTTAAAGAACTTTTTTCTTATGCCATAAAATAAAATGGTCTAAACATAAATAATTATATAATATATTTTTAACTTTTAAGAAATATAATTCTGACAATTGAACATTACTAGATTTTTCCAAACTGAAAATCAAATAGGTTTTGTAATGTGTAGTGCTATCGCAGCCTTCATATACTGGAGATAATGACATGACATAAAGGCAGTTAACAATGTAATCAATTTATGGAAGCTCCCTGTCAGTCAAGCTGAAAACACCCAGATAGGCACTATTTTTGACGTTTAAGTAAAAGTAGAAACAAAAGGTGCCAATGCCATGCAGTTGTCCACATACTTAAGGCCAACCGCAGCCTAAGTAGGCATGCAGAGAATAACATTCGGACAGAGCATGAATTAAAAATGAGATACCCACGTCTAGTTCTGAATTTTCCTCTTATTAGTATGGAAGTCATGGGCAATACCTACTTTTCTACAGTTATTATAAAAATAAAATGAAATAACCTGTGAAAGCACTTAAATATTAGAACTATAGCACAATATAAGGCATTTATATTCTGTGATTAAAATATATTGAATAAACAAAGTAACTGCACTCATGCACTTTAGAACCAAGACCTGTTTGACACAGAATTTATGCAAAAATAAATCATGCTCATTCACACTCATTTCTATCATCTTCCACATCTTCCAATTAATAGTAGAATGTTTCATAGTTTAGGGTGACCTAGAGATTTGCTGTGATCACATTTTTATATTCTTTCAATTATTGACTAGTGTTCATATTTGCGAACAGCAGAATCCAAACCAGCTATTTAAGCAGAAAATTGTCTATGAAAATATTTCAAGTAGTTTTCAGAATCTCTGAGAGGGCCAGAGAATTGGTCTTATGTAATAATAGCCAGAAATACAGAAATACTAGCTAGCCTCAGATCCAAGCACAATACAGAATTGTCCTATAAAACACCACCGCTCTACTCCCTACTGTTCAAGACCTATAATATTTAGAACTGGGTAACAAAAATTTACCAAAGCTGCCCCAGAAAAATGGTATGTAAAGACAAGCATATTTTTAATATTAACAGTAACCTATTTTAATGCAGGCATTTCATATCTATGTGCCATATATTAATAGTAGGCACTAACTAGTTTCATTTCAAGAGATTTAATTAGAAATTTAAACAAGAGATTTAATATCTCATGCTTTATTATATGACATTTTAAAAGATATCAAAGTTTTTTTAAAGTACAAGTCACCAGAATTCTTTCAACACATTTATTTTTTAAAGATGGACAGTTACAATACTAAATAAGAAATATTTAGAGCAAGAGGACCAGTGAGCAAATGCAGTAACAGAAAATTATCAATTATGCCACAAACTCACGTGTTAACATATGGTATTTCTATATGAGAGATATAATTTGCCGACATAAAGAACTTCCAAGTTTGCAAAGACATGAAGAGATCCTCTTGTAAGACAGTTAATATGATTTTAACAAGCTATCAAAACAAGAGTATTTGTAATGAATGAAATGTCCTGATCAAAAGTTGAAGAGAGAGGAGGAAGTGGAGGAGGTGAAGGTGAGAAAGCAGAAAGAAAAGCAGCCTTCTGCAATCCAAAATCATGAGAAATGGATTTTTAGGTACCTCCGCTGCTTCCGCTCTCCATCCAGATACATTTTAATGCTTCCTCCTCTAAATAGAAACGTCTCCCAGGGCATGAGCATGTTGTAGCAAGTTGAATAAAACTCTCCCTTTCAGTTCATTCTTTCTTCAATACCCAAAGCAGTTAGATGAAATATATTTTACATCTCCCAGAAAAATCTTATATTCAGTGATTTGTAAAAGGAGACAAACTTTTTTTATAAAGTATATTGTTTTCCTCTGTGTTTTTCCCTGACACATAGTCTGAAGTTTTTCATCTTTCCATCTTTCCTGATAAAGGTAGAATTATAGAGTCATTCAAAATTTTCTCTAACTTTAATTATTCTCCATTTTAGGCAAAACTACTCCTCCATTGTACTTCATGGAGTATGAATGTAGCACTTTACGTGCTGATTAAACACAGCATAATGTTTTCAGGGACAACGAATGTTCTTTGCGGCTCAAATCCCCAGTTAATCAAAAAGCATTAGTAAACATATCTACATGTTTGTAAGAACAGTTTAGGAACTGAGAATCTTAAACTGATTAGGAAAGTGTATCCCTAATCAAAATATATTAGCTATGAATTTAGATGCTATTTGATCATGGTTCCTATATAAATAGCATAGTTCTTATATCACTCTTACATAAATAACGATTACGGGAGATCATGAGACTTTGTAGGAGACCTAGTATAAATGTCTTCATCCAAGATTGAATCTCAAAGAGAAATGTCAGAAAATATTCAATCACATACTCGAGTTAAAATCTTTGTGTGAAGTTTTAAATTTTAAGTAAGTAGAAAAAAATAAATCCAATTTTATAAATTAAAAAATATGAATTCAATTTTTAAGAAATTTGAATAGGCTAATAGTTTGCCTGTCCTCATCATTCAATTTCTTAAATATTCAAAAGTTGCCTTGATCATTATTTTCTTTATTTCTTTTCTCTACAATGCCAGTCATGATATGGGTTTTCCTTATACAAAGATAAAAAAGTAGAATGGTGACTAAACAACACAGTATAATATTATTAATAGAAGCACTGAACCCAAAAGAGTTTTAATAACAGGCCCTAGCATTCCTTTCTCCAGGACTAAATTCATCTTTTAGTATAATACTTTTAAATTGCATAAGAAACATGTTCTTAATTCAGAAAGCCAATACTAATTTGAGATAAGAAGATAATCTAAAAGGTCTCATCAATTCACTTATCATCATTAAACTACATTCCAGGTACTATTTTATTGCTGGAAATAAAAGACTATAAAATAGAAATTATCCTAATCTCAAATTTAAAAGGATTTATTCAAATTAACAAAATTTCTACTTAAAAAGACATGAGTGACCTGGTTCTAAGTGAATGACATTGAGGAGTTAGAGAGCAGCTGTCATTAAGGATGAGAACGGGAGCAGGGAACTATAAAAGGCTCACTGGCAAACCATAGTCTTTACTCTTGAATCTGGTCCCAGCAGATCACAATTACTACACTACTAGAGTTCTGCACTCTAACTATTTTAAGCAGAAAGTTATTTAATTCAGGGTATTACCTGACGAAGCTGCTATTGGAAGAACAGGAAAACTAGGCTCCAGGAAAATCCCTGATTTCTTTTTATTTATTTATTTATTTAATTTCAGGGTATTATGAGGGTACACACATTATAGTTACATTTTATGTCTTTGCCTCACCCAGGCGAGGGTTAGAGGCATGCCCTTTCCCTCTACAATGCTCCCCGTGTCCTTTAGTTGTGGGTTAAGCCCCCCATCCCCCTATCTCTGGAGAATATTACTGCCATGTGAGCATTTGAATTTATTACAAAATGTGAATTGAGTCACCTTTTACCCCAGCCCCCCTCGCCCTCAACATATGCTTAGTATATTTGATGATATATATATACATATAAACTATGAATATGTGAGACTTACTAGTGTAAGTCTCCAAGTAGAGGATGAAGGAATATCTCTGACAGTATGGAATTAAAGAACTCCTCCAGCAGAGAATCTTTTTAAAAACAGTAATTTCTTTATAATTATTGTACATGCATATATTTACTTGACAATATATGATAAACACTAGAAATATAAAGACCAATGCACAGTTAAAGAACTCAAGGAATTCATTGTCTCTTAAAGGGGACAGATGAGGAATCCAGTAATTCTACTGAAGTGTAATAAATGCTATGAAGGATGACACCACAAGGAGTGAAATGATGCAGAAGAGACTTCTTCATTTCTATGAATACCTTCTTGCATGTTGCTTGCCTCTCAGCAATCCAGCTGATACTGAATTACCTGACTTGACTGTCACTCATGCAGGCATAACTGTCATTTCCATGATAATCATTTTCCACCAGTCACTAAATCTCACCCAGCCCTGTTCTCTTGCTTTGACCCACGTGGACCTAAGTGCATAACACAATGACAGGCTCTGTCTGCTGGACAAGTCTTTTCGTATTGCCTTGGAATATAGCAGCAACCAGGCAACAAATCTGAAGATAGGAGGGCAGCTGAGGAAAAAACGTCTGCACAGGGCAGTCCAGAATAGCCGGGCGTCACCAAGGGACGGTACTGTGCAGACTGCAGGAGCTACTGATCGCCTAAAGAGAGTACTGCCGGGAGCAGATACCTAAAAGGAGGGGAAAGTTCGTCAGGGATAACTTTGTTTACTTTGAAATTTGCCCCACCAGTGTGTTTTTATTTATGTTATTAATATGTCAATATTTTTAAAATGCAAGCTTTATACAAAAATCCTGAGCTAGCTACAATGTATTTTAAGAGGCAACACAATTTTTCATTAACGACCACTTACTGCTAAAATTCACACTGAAAATCGCTATTAAATTGGCAATTTTATCTGAGATAATGATACCTTATCAAGTAAGTATCTTTATTTGACTAGGCACTAAATCATGTCAAATGATCATAGGGAATGGAGGTACAAGCCCGCACAGAGAGATGGTCTTTAACAGGGATTTGAGACAGAGAGGGACAGAAAGGATAACGGGAGAGTTGGAGCTTAAGCATTTGAAGTTTAAAAGCTCTGGAGGTGTGCAAAAACAGAAAGAAGGAGGGTATTTTTTGCCACAAAGTAATCTGAGATTCAATTTCTGTGTATCACATTACTATGCCTTTATAAAGAGGTTTGGATAAGAGCCAGATCATGTTGCATTTAGTAGCATGATTTTGCGTAGAGTCCTTTTTTTTATTAAGTCTCACTAATTATTTAACATACAATCTTTTCTCCATTGCTTCTTTATTCCTTTGCTCCTTCCATTGGTGGCAAGATATCCCAAGGAAATGACCTCCTGATAAGCAATAAATATAATTTTGAAGATAAATATCGCAACTCAAAAGTTTTCCATTTTTATTTAAACTAGGTTTTTACCCTTATAAATGCTTATTGTTCTTCCATCATTCCTTCTGTTAAGACATAGGTTAGATTTCAAGTTCAGAATATGTGTAAGATATTTTAACATATGAAAAATATTTGTATAGGAATTTGTTTACTGCTTCAGATTTAATCTTAGTTTCTATGGTAATATCAGTGATTAGCTATGTGAATTGCTATTAAGTGTAGCAAGCCTGATATAAATATTTCCTAAAGCATAGAAGCAGAAATACTAAAATGAATTATTCAAACCAAGAATTACAAAGAGAAGGCCTTTTCTTGCTGATCACCAGTGGGTAAAAGCATATTCACCTCAGTTCATCCAAATGAAAAAAGGAAAAATGAAAAAGTTCCTTAATATTGGCTTCAGAATCATTCTAAATGTTAAAAGAATAAAATTAAGGAAATAAATAATTTGATGCAACTACACCTTTAATTCCTCTGTAAGAAGCTAAACTCAAAATCAAGATATAATATCATTTAGGGGATATTTTGACAAGGATAAACCTTTAGGACTAGAATTCTCTGACAAAATAAGCACCAATTTCAATTTGCAAAAAGCCGCTGAGGTGTGAAATGTGTCATTTTTTCCCAGAAGCCTCTGTTTTGCTGGTGCAGAGCTCACTCGGTACCATATATCTTGCATCACCTTGCGTAAAACAATAAAATGTGTGAGTGTTCTCTACTTTAAAATTAGCCAGTCATGACTACATTAATTGTGAAGCTTCAGTGACTTTATTTTCACTTTGAATATTTTCTTAAATTATCAGCTCAGGTGTTTTCATTTGGTGGTTTTTTATTAGTCATACACTTAACCATAAATCAACAGGAAATGCTACTTTAGGAGAGAAAATGGCATGAATATCTCACATATTTACTCAGCAGCCAGTTGACAGGTCTGGTAATTTCATCAGTATTTACTGTATATTCTTCTGCAAGAGACAAAATAAATTTGTTTTCACCATTCAGTGTAATTTAGTTTTATAAGAATGCAGTCTTATGAAATATCACAGAACAGTTTATGGCAAAAAGTACAAAGCAAAGTAAACTTTTCCTCGCTCAAGTGTAATAACTTTAACACAAGGTAAAGAACAGATAAGAGCCTATAATCACGAAGAGGGTAAAAGAAGGAAATATTCGGATTCACAAATTGTTGGTGAATAAGAGAAAAACAAGCAACCTATTATGCCTCTTCATCATAGAATAAAATAGAATGTAGTAAGTAAAATTACTCTTGCAAGTTAGAAAGCCTAGGTTTGGACAGCAGTGCCACCATTTGCTGCCTACAAGGCTTTGGGGAAGTCACATAACTTCAACAGGATTTAGTCTCACCATCTGTAAAATATTAAAGAGCCTTCATGTTTTACAGAGCTTAAATGATTATCTAGCAATATAATGTGATACATAATAGGCTCTCTATAAAATGTGTAAATACGAACATTACACCACAAACTTTTTCTGATTTTATTTCTCTTTTTCCTTTCTATTAAGTAATCCACATCTGTACCTATGCACTTAAGGTTAAGAGCTGAATATAGGAAACATTGGATCCTGCTTACATTTTGTGTTATTTCTGGTTATTTTTCCTAAGACTTCTCTAGTGAAATATAGTCACTCATTTCTGTCCATTAGCTTGGGTCTTAAAAGTATAGTGTTTGTGGCTTACATACACACTTATGTAAACCTTGGTAATTATCTGGACTCACAGGATGGCATCTGACAGCATAAGATACAAATATTAATTTAAACAAACAATAATTTAATAAACATTCTAACAGTTGCCTCCTATTAATGAATATTAGTCAAGATATTGAACCATATTAGATAATACAGCTGAGGAAGGAGAAGGGATAGGGAGGAAATGAAACAAAGTCAGGAAAAGGAGATCATCTGCAGGATGAGAACACTTAATTAACAGAGAGCATACAATTAATAGTTATGTTTTAATTATTGTAATTATCTTCATATTATGGAAGGAACACTGGATTTAGAGCTAGAATATTACAGTTCAGTATCTTCCACTATCAGCATGTAAAGCTGGTCAATTCTGTTAGTATTTTGCAACTTAATTTTTATCATATATAAAATGGAAATAATCACGTGTTCTGTGGACCCCGTAGAGTTGTTACATAATTTGAGATAATGTATATGAAAGATATGTGAAAATTATTTGCAAAGAGTCAACAGTATACAATTATAAGTAATTATATTATAGGCATCAGTGATGTTGAAGATTTTTCCATGGGAAAATGAAGAGGTTTCCTGTCACTTACTAGTGGACTCTCACACATGGAAGCACCACGTAGCAGAAGAATGAAACAGTCTAAAAGACCCTTCTGCCCACACAACTCGTTGCACATCTTGTAATTTTGGTTTTTTCATTTGTAAGTTAGAGATTATCACTATTTAATAGGGTTGTAAATTGTAACAAAATACCAGTCATTAATGGTCTAGCAGAGTACAAAGCTTATAGAACATTCTCTTTCTTCAGTCCTTCCATTTTACTGTTCAATTCCAAAACCAGAGGCAAGCAAGAGCAAAATAATGAAATACTTTGCCTTCAGTGACCCAAATTTTTCCCCACTCCAGGTGAACAATCTATTATGCTACCCCTAGACCTTGACTCTTTGGTAATCACTCAGCCTCCTGCATTTAAGAATCTATTTAGTCATCACTCAACATTTATGGAACACCTATTACGAGCCAAGGACAAAAATGCCTAAAATATCTCCTGCCCTTGATATGTTCTCAATAAAAGCAAAGAGGTACCTAAGCGTTCTAGACAAAGGGGAGAGTCAAGTCAAAACTAGATCTCTAAGTAATGACATGAGAATATGACACCACTCATATAAAATCAAATCTTTTCTGGTGGACTTTCCTAGTAGCCCTTCATAATAACCAAGTAACATTCTAGCTTATATTTCTTTATGTTTTTGCTGAATTTAAGTATGTATTAGGTCGTATTTTAATCAAATATATTCCTGCTATTGGAAAACTCTGTTTGGATCCCACTAAGCAAAAGAATAATACAGGTAGAGAAATTTAAAATCATATTTAAATGTTTGATGGGATAATCGAGGTAGCTTTTCTTCTCAATCATCAGAAAGAAGGAAAAAAAAGTCCAGCGGAGGAAAAAAGGCACTAACATTGATCATGTGCTTTAGGGATGGAGTGTCATGCTTCAAATTTTGTAATAGGGTGATGAACTTGCTGAAGTTAGAAAGAGATAATCATTTCACTAATTTTTTATACATGGGATACAAGTAAGAATTTTTTATGCTGAGTATCTTTTCTTAGTCATTGTCAACATCCCAATAGCTCTGGTCTTTGATTTTGCTACCTATTTATTAATAAATGGCAAATTTCAGAAAACTTTTATTAAGTGAGAGAAACACAGAAAAGGGGACATTTGAGTGTGAATTTCCCAAGGACGTATTACACTTGAGAGGTTGCACATTAGTAACTAAGATGTGAGAAATTAGGGGTGGTTCTCAAGTGACAGAATGATTTAAGAGAATTCTAAGCTGCTTTAAAGTTTCATAAACTGAATAATGGCAACACACTGGAGCTGCGAACTTCAAGGGAACTAATCTAGGGTCATATGATGAAAATTCTAGCATAAAAAGGACACATAAAGAGCTAATTTCTCGTCTTTGATTTAAAAGAAAAGAGATTACCATGGGACTCAAACTCTGGAATAAACTTATTAAAGGACTATCATGTTAATTCCATTGTATTAGTATATATTGGATTCTGATTTAATCTATATTTTTAAAAAGCTTCAAAAGACTATTAGTAAGTATTGAACCAAGCCCATAAAGATTTAAATGTAATGTATAATATAGACTTTTAAAAAATAATTCATCTTCATATATTTGTATGTAGATACAGAAAGAACCCTGTATATGAACCTACGTTAGCATATACATATAAATGCAAAATTTAAAAATAGAATTTATTACCAAATATTATTACTTTCAAAATATTTAGCATAATTCCAATGAAATTTTGAGATAACAATAATATATTTCTCAAACAAATCTTTTCACTTCATTTGCTCATTCCCTTCCTAACCTTATTACTGGTAGAATATGTAAAATTGAAATATGAATTATCCTCTCATTTTACTTCCTTATTACAAACAAATTAAGGTATAAGATTTCATTTCAAATATGGTTCCACATAACTGAAACTATAAACATAGCAAGGAAACCGAGAATATCGCTGTGCAATGCAGCAGTGTGAAGATGCATGGCTTACTACAGACGCAGTGAACAAAATCACTCTTTTGGTAATTCTACCTACATGGGTTCTTTTGTTTGTTTGCTTGACTCTTTTGTTTTCCTTACCTGTTTTCTTACTCTTCCTCCAAGAAGTTCTTTTCTGTTTTGTCTTCCAATTTTTTATTTCAAAATATTAACTAAAGAAGTACAAGTGTTTTTATTACACAGGTATCTTGTATAATGCTTAAGTCAAGACTTTTGCTGTGCCCATCACCGTAATAGTGTTCGTTGTACCCAAGAGGTAAGTTTTTATACCATCAACCCCTTCCCATCTCCTCCTTCTTGGTTTCTCATGTCCTTTATATCACTTTGTGCCATATGTACCCATATATTAGCTCCCACTTATTAGAGAGGATGTATAGGTGTATGGTTTTCCATTCCTGAGATATTATACTTCAATATTTACACTTAGAATAATGATCTCCAGTTCCCTCCACGTTGCTACAAATGACATCATTTCATTTCTTTTTATGGCTGGGTAGCACTCCACCGTGTAAGTATATGTATGTACGTGTGTATGTGTGTGTGTGTATGTGTATCACTTTTTTTTTTACCCACTCATGAACTGAAGGGCACTTAGGTTGATTCCACATCTTTGCAATTGTGAATTGTGTCGTGATAAACATTTGCGTGCAAGTGTCTTTTTGATAAAATGGCTTCATCTCCTTTGGCTAGCTACCCAGCAGCAGGATTGCTGAATCTAATCGTAGTTATACATTTATTTCTTTGAAGAATCTCCCTGCTGTTTTCCGTAGAGATCACACTAATTTGCAGTCCGACCAACAGTGGATAAGTGTCCCTTCCCCTCTGCATCCACACCAGCATCTGTGTTACAATAAAGGACATTCTGATAGGGGTAAGGTGGTATCTCATTATAGTTTTAATTTGTAATTCCCTAATAATTAGTAATGTTCAAGGTTTTTTCATTTTTTTTTTTTTACTATTTGTCTATTTTCTTAAGAAAAACTTCTGTTCCTGTGCTTTGCCCACTTTTTGATGGGGTTATTTTTTTGTTGCTGATTTGTTTGAGTTCTTTGTGTATTCTGGATATCAGTCCTTTGTTGGATGTATAGTTTGCAAATATTGTCTCCCATTCTGTAAGTTGTCTATTCACTCTGTTATTTCCTTTGCTGTGCAAAAGTCTTTTAATTTTATTAAGTCCACTTATTTTTGCCGTTGCTATCTTTGCCTTTGGGGTCTCAGTCATAAATTATTTGCTGAGGCTGATGTCTAAAAGAGTTTTTCTACATTGTCTTCTAGAATTTTTATGGTTTCATGCCTTACATTTAAATCTTTAAATTAATTTTTAATTTAATTGTTAAGTTCATTTGTGTATACGGAAAACGATAGGGATCCTGTTTCAGTCTTCTGCATACGGCTATCCAATTTTCCCAGCACCATTTATTGAATAGGGCATTCTTTCTACAGTGTATTTTTTTTTTTGTCTCCTTTGTTGAAAATCAGTTGGTTGTAGCTATATGGCTTTATTTCTGGGCTCTCTGTTTTATTCCACTGTTGTGTTTCTACCTTTGTGCCAGTACAATGCTGTTTTGGCTACTACAGCCTTACAGTTTGAATTTCGGTAATGTGATGCTTCCATATTTGTTCTTTTTGCTTAGGACTGCTTACTTTATTCAGCCTCTTTTTTGGTTCCATATGAAGTTTAGGATTGTGTTTTGTAGTATTTGCTGTCTCCAGAAAACACATCTAACTCTCAAGGACTCACACAGACTCAAGGTGAAGGAATTGAAAGAAAATATTCCACACAAATGGAAACCAAAAACAAGCAGGTGTAGCCATTTTCCTCTAAGAAGTTCTTTCCAAGATAAAAATATGAGTAGTAGACATGACTTTTCAATTACAGTGTTCACAGAATTCAGGAATGATTCTGTATTTATGGAACTTGCCTCAGTAGCAAAAATTTGTGGGTTTTCTTCCCAAAGAGCCCATTTAGGATTATAAAAAGAAAAATCCAAGTGTCAGTATATTATTTAAAAAAAAATCATTGCTCAGTTTAAGGATTTTCTTCTTCCTTTCCAAGTTGGGAGGTGAGGCTTATAGACCATCACTTTTGCATAGAGGTGGCAATGACTATGAGGCTCATGTCACTTGTAATTGTTTCCAGGGACCAATAACACTTGTTCATTTTCTTGGTATCTGGTATTGGCACTGATGGATGGCAATCATTTCTGTAATTACACATTTAGACTTCTCACAGATCCCTCAAAATAGCTATCGCTCTGATGTTTTAGCTGTGCTTACACGTAAATGCACACATCTCATCTGTGCATTCGCTTACTTCTATCGACTCCTTCCTCATTACTAGGGCACACAGAAATGTTCGTGTCTAAGCCATGCCATTCTCAGGCTCAAGAAAAACTTCTGGGAGAATCATGCTTCCAACCTGTTTGTTCTTTCCCTTATGTTAGGAATATTGCACATACCCACAAGGCTTCTATCTTCAAACTCTAGCCAAAAACAAAATTCCAGGATCTTATACTCTCTCAATCCCCCCAACTTAAATGACTTCTCTTTTCTTTCCATTTCTTCCCTTCCTTGCAGCCCACCCCCAGAGAATACTAAGGCAGGGAAAATGGTTAAGATCTCTCTTACCTACTTGTTTCTTCAAATTAAAAATCTTCTGCATAGCCAAGGAAACTATCAAGAGAGTGAATAGACAACCTACAGAACTGTAGAAAATATTTGCATGCTATATATCCAATAAAGGGCTAATAACTAGAATCTATACAGAATTCAGGAAAATCAGTAAGAAAAAAAATCAAACAACCCCATTAAAAAGTGGACAAAAGACATGAACAGAAACTTTTTAAAAGAAGACAAATAGCCAAGAACCATATGAAAAAATGCTCAACATCTTTAATCATCAGGGAAATGCAAATTAAAACCACAATGAGATACCACTTAACTCCAGTGAGAATGACTTTTATCAAAAGTCCCAAAACAACAAATGTTGGCGTGGATATGGAGAGATGGGAACACTCTTACACTGCTGGTGGGACTCCAAACTAGTACAACCTCTATGGGAATTAATACGGAGATACCTCAAAGAACTCAAAGTAGAACTACCATTTGATCCAGCAATTCCACTATTGGATATTTACCCAAAGGAAAAAAAAGACATTCTATAAAAAAGAGGTCTGCACTCAGATGTTCATAGCAGCACAATTCACAATTGCAAAGATGTGGCAACAACCTAAGTGCCCATCAATACATGAGTGGATTAATAAAATGTGGTATATGTATGCCAAGGAGTACTTCTCAGACACAAGAAACAATGGTGAAGTAACACCTCTTGCAGTATCCTGAATAGAGCTAGAGCCCATTCTTCCAAGTGAAGTATCACAAGAATGGAAAAACAAGCACCACATGTACTCACCATTGAGTTGGTACTGATTGATCAAGGTTATGTGCACATATGGAAGTAACATTCATAGGGCATTAGGAAGGTGGGAGGGGAGAGGAGGTGATGGGTAAATTCACACCTAATGGGTACGGTGTGCAATGTCTGGGAGTTGGGCACGCTTGTAGCTCTGACTTGGGTGATGCAAAGGCAATATATGTAAGCAAAGCATTTGTACCCCTGTAATATGCTGAAATTTAAAATGAATGAATGAAGAAAAAATTCTCTTCCAAATTCCTCCTCCTCTTCCAATATGAAACTCAGTTATACCTTATATTATGTAGGGGGCAGAAGGTGCAGCTTTCTCCTGTTTTTATGTATAGTCCCCGATCTTCTTTTGTATCTCATACTTGATATTTTTTCTTAACTTTATCAAAGCATAATTGAAGTACACAAAGCTACATATTCGAGCTGAACAATGTGATCAATTTTGACAGTTTTGCTGTCATGATCAAGCCATGTGGCTTTTCTGAACTATCCAGCAATAATCTAGCCTCTTTATTTCACTGGTTATCATGAGAGTCATTTTGAGTAGGAGAATAGAATCCATTATCAAATGTCCCAACATTTTCTAAATATTAGCTCTCAGTCATGCCATCTAGACTATGTACAAACATTTTCAGAAAATCACTAAAGTTCTAAATTTGTAAACTACTTGGGACTTATCCTCTAGGCAAGTAAGAAACATTAAAACACAATCTAAAATAAATTACACAATTGAATTCATATGCTTTTGGTGCAATCACAGTACATTTATTATTTCCCATAGCAAAGAAATGTGTTTAAGGGTGCAAATATACTCAACGATTTTATGGTAAAAGATTATAATAGTCAAATTGTTCAACAAGTTTCTTCTGCATAGAATTATTTCACAGCCAATTCTAATAAGGTTAGGTAAAAGTTCTTTATGTTCAGGATGAGGATCATTAATTTTGGTTTTTTATTCTTCTATTGAATCCATCATGCTTTCAGAAAATTAACTGTTTTCTCAAAATAGTGCTACCAATTATGATTATGAACCGTGAGTCTATTTGGTTAAAGAGAACAGTGTTCTACAAAGGATACTTCAGAAATGGATCATAAATTTTTCTTTTAATGTCTAAAATTACAATTTTTAAAATTTTTCATTTTTAATTTACAACTTATTTTTAAAGTAGATTAACAAATTTTTCTTAAAATATTATTACTCAACCAGAAAAACCTTTGTACAATGGAAAGAAATATGTGTAAAGTATAATCACAATTAGTCAAAGAATAAGTTTCATTTTCTAAATCTTGGATTTGTCTTCATTTTACTGAAGCTGCTGTTTTGGAGACTGTAAGTCAACAGAGCAGGAATGCAGCTAATGACCACTTATTCCTGTCACTAAATCCTTTAAAGTATAAGGAAAATAGAGTGAGTTCAGCTGACATAAAAAATTGACACTAGCTTTGGGGGAAATTTTCTTAAATTTTGAAGTGTCAATTTGTTAAATATAGAGTTTTCAATTTCATATAGTTCATCATAAAATTGTTCTTTCTGTTCTATTTTGCCAAAAAAGCCATAATTAAATAAACTATTTTTAAGTGTTCTCACAGCATTTCTTAGTCAATTCAATTCTTCAGATAGCTATTACTTGATCTCTATTTTCTAAATGTTTATAACTTTGGAGATGAATATTATCATCAATATTGAAGGTGATAAATAGAGAGATGATAGATGGATAAATAGATCAGGCACAACTCAGAAAGTTATTCATAATGAAGTTTTAAAATAGTGGTGTGGTGGTGCTGGTGACGATAATGATAGCTACCATTGATTTAATGCTTACAATCTTCCAAAAAGTTTGTATTTGTCTTATTTCATTTTAACAACAACGTAATGAATCGGTCTTAGTCCACCTGTCCTATAAAAAAGATAGGTAAGGCTTATAGAGTTTGATTGTCTTATGTAGTTTGTATGCGACTGAGCCAGAATTTAAACCCAGACCTGCCAGACTCCAGATGTAGGAAAGCCATGCTATACATTTTCTTTCGGATTCCTTATTATCTATGTCATTAGTGTTCACTAGGAAGGAAATTATGACAATCCATTTGTATATTATTAATCTTTTAACTCAAAAACACAAAGAACTCTCCTCATTTGTGTTTTTAGTTAAGAGAATAATTTTTGTCTGACAAAATCTAAGCGTCATCCTCTCCAGTTTCCAGTGTTTACTTAAATGGCATCTGTGGAATAGCCTCTCCTTCCCTGCATACCATCCCTGACACCCAAATTCAAACACTGGAACCCTGACGGACATGCCTCAAGGCATCGTTCGCTTCTCATTTGGAGCACCCCAGGCGCCAAGTCTCATTCACTGTATGACCTTTCTCCCTTGTAAGCAGCGACGTGAAAGATACAGAAAATACTACTGGGAACATTCAATGAAAGACAGTTGGCACATTTTGGTCTTTGGAATTAAATGTCTGTAACACGAGGGATGAAATAATTGTGAAGGGAACTGTAGAATTCCTGGCTCTCTCCTATAGTGAAAATTTTGTTTTTCAGATAAACCAAATAATGACAACTTTCATACTAGAAAGCATGTCTATTTTCTTTTCTCATACACAGAAACATTAGCCCCTCCAAATGCATGCACGATAAACACTTTCCTCCTATTAACTTAATGTGCTAAGATCAAATAAAGGAGAAGTATTGTAACAGAGACTTTGCAAAAGTCTTTGCCACAGCCAGCTTCTCTCATGGTGGAGAAAGTCTTTATTCCCTGAGAATTTTTAGGATCAAAAAAAGTGTATTTTTCATATGGGCCATGAGAAAGTGAGGGCTTTGAGAGAGAGGATAAATGAGTTTAGCATTATCTTACATCATTCTCAAGAGGGCCGGCTTGAGGGATAAACACACAAACACAGAAGAAAGAAGCTGGAGGAGTCCTATCAGATGTCCCGGGAGCCAAGGGACATGTCATAAATGACCAGTCAGAAGCACTTGTCCACGGCGATTGTCCCTGAGCAACTGCAGATATGAGATCTCCAGCAAAGGTATTTTTTTTATGGAGAGGCCAGGAAGAGATAAAAGGAAAAAACGGAATCAATACTTCCATAGCCAGAGAAAATTTACCAGTGACAGATGGGTTTAAGTTAACAGGAACCATTCCTTGTCTCTCATGTCTCCTCCTTTCCCGTGTTTGAAATCCTGGAGCACTTGCAGTCAGCCTGACACGTGGAGCCAGCAGCAGGGTGCTGGAGGCAACGCAGACAGGAAGTCTGTCGCATTCGCCTTCCCCACTTCCTGTCTGCCGCACTCGCCTTCCTCACTTCCTGTCTGCCGCTCTCGCCTTCCCCACTTCCTGTCTGCCGCTCTCGCCTTCCACACTTCCTGTCTGCCGCACTCGCCTTCCCCACTTCCGCCTTCCAGCCTGGGAGAGGAAAGAACTTTCAACTCTAAATGAACAAAGAAGGGTTTTAGTCTTACATCGGACTGTTTGATGATTAATATACTGAAATTTTTATAGGAAATAATATTTATGGTAAACAATTCTGTACAAGTAATCAGAGAACTGTTGATTAGTTATAAATGATCGTCCCCCTTCAACCACCTATTTCTATTTCCCCCCCCTTAATAAAGCCACTGGTCTACCCAAGGGCAGAATGAAAATTAGTCATCAAGTGGATTTGGATTAAATGATCCAAAAGAAAATGAATCGAAATATTTTCTATCTGTATATCACATGTCCTGCTTGTTTACACTTTCAACTCTTGAAATCCCTTTAGAACACTCTTAAAGCACTTTACTGGCTACTTTTTCATGAGTACACTGTGATGCAGCGCTTGGGGAAATTTGTCTAGAGTGAGATACCTGTTCTAAACTGGGTCTGCACCATGTTTTGTCTTCGCCAATTCCTGTACCTCCCAGTGCTGTGCCTGCTACCTAGAAGAGTAACTGACAAAACAGGTAACGCAAATTAACTGACTATATTACTGATCTTGTTATTCTAATTAGTGATCTGCAGAGCTTCTATGTTACATTGAGGAACTGCCAGAGAATGGAGGAAAACCTCTCTCGCAATCAAAAAAGATTAAAAAGAATTTGTGCTTTATGGGTCTTACATTGGATTTGTCATTTCACATGGCATTAGCACCAAAGCCTTACCTGTGCACTTTAAAGTTGCTTGCTATTGAAGAATACAAGAACCATACTAAGATGGTTTTTCATTGAAAATTACTGTCCATGTTAGGAAGAATTGACTTAGCTCCTTTCAGTCAATTTTTTTTTAACATTTTGGAGGAAAAAAATGTAAGCTGGGAATACAAGCTGTCTAATGTGTAACCAATCATGAACATTTATGTGTTTTTCCTTCTTGATCTAAAACTCAGTCATTAATGCTCAATTAAAAAGATTTTATTCAAAAATATTTTTCAAGTATTTATTGGGATTAAAAAGTAAAAATTAGAATTTTTTGTTAAGAATCTTAATCAAAATTCACTTGGGAGTGTAATATATACAATGAGTTATATATACAATGTTTCCCATGGTTTTGGGATAGAACACAATTACATTCTTTGAGAACCATCTATCTCAGTGGTCCCCAATCTTTTGGCACCAGGTACCGTTTTCATGGAGGACAGTATTTCCACAGATTGGGAGGGGGATAATTTCAGGATGATTCAAGAGCATTACATTTATTGTGCACTTTATTTCTATTATTATTACATTGTAATATATAATGAAATGATTATACAACTCACCATAGGTTGGGGACCCCTGATTATCTAAATGGGATAGTGGTCGAGTAAAAAGTTAGACTGGAACTCCAGGCACCTGAAGCCTTGTCCTAAGTTTGCTACTAATTAATTCTGGAACTTTGAAAATGAGGTAAGTTTGCTATGACTCTTGTTTTATTGAATTCATTTTATAAGTACTCAGATGCTCTAGAAATAAAGAAATTAAATAGTTCTTTCACCCTCAGATTACAATAGGTCTAGTCAATCTTGTCTACTTCATAAAGCTCATAAGAGGGTCAAACAAGAAAATATGTGGAAACAAATTTATAAAAGTATAAAGTGCAATAAAAAGGCTGAACTCTTGCTAGCATACTGAATACATTTTGCAAATGCACTTTACACGAATTATTTTGCTGATCATCACAATAACCCAGACAAAGTGAGTACTTTTACAATCCCAATTTTTCACAGAGGAATACAGAACTACACCAAGGCCACATAAGCAGCAACTGGCTGCCATGGTATCACTAGCAAAAAGTTCCTTATCTAGTCCCAAGGAATATTGATGGAAAAAGTAGCATATTTAAAATTTGAAATTAGAACAATTGTGAATTTAAAATACATAAAATGCATTACTCTTAAAGTTTGGATTTGTGGCCTTCATACAGTCAGCTACATTGCCTTGAAAATACCACTTAAATGATATAAATAAAATTGTCTGATTCATTAGGAGGATAGGCCAATAAATTTACTATTTCCAGGTCTCTAATATAAAATATAAAATTTCAACGTAGCTGCAGACAGAGAACTAATGATTAATAGATAATAGGCTTGATGTTGAGAGATGTGAAAGAAGAGTAAATCCATTACTTTCCAATTTTGAATTTAATGTGAGTATCGTTTGTGACTTGGAGGGTGCCAGAGCAAATCACGTGAAATTAGGAACTGAAAACAAATCCAGGAAGACACATTTTGTTGCTGGTGTCCACAGGTATTATCGTGATATTTACAGATTTCTCTGGAAATTATTTTTGGTTTTTTTTGTTTGTTTTCATTTTTCTAATGCCACTATTAAGGTGGTCTTCCAGAATGGAAATACAAATGGGAAAAACATTCTCTCATTACATAAAAGTTTTTTATAGAATTATATGATTTACCTACTGGATTATTACTATACTTCTTTGAACTTTGGTTAATTTTTACCAAATCTCCTAATGATTCTCCTGTAGTCCCATAAACTAATAAATCAATCTCCCAAATAATCCTTCATAGAAGATTTTGTAAATTTCTTGCCTAAATTCCTTCATTTCTCTTCCTTACCATTTACACTGATGACAAGCAAACTCAGCTTCAAAAGATTTTCACATTTTCAGAAAAAGTAAAAAGATTGCATTTCCCACCTTGACGAAGAGTTCACAGGGCTGCAAGAACTGAAGAGCTGAGAACAATGCCCTGCTATTTTGAAAATTGTACATGAGCCCCAGACATGGTATGTCATTTGATCTTGTCTGTTGTAGCGGGTGTTCTACGGAGCTCTGTATAATCCTTGAGTTCATACTGTAACCCTTTCTTCCACATTACTCTACAACACTGATAGTATTACCATGTATTCTTATGCAGTACATATAGGCATGGTTGGGGGAATTCAGCAAACATTCAGTGAATTGGACACAGGCTATCATAACCTTTCAGTAGAAATCCCAAGGAGGCTCTATTAGTACCAATGACACCAATAGGAGAATCATGCCCATGAGGATAATGGAATTGTCTATTTGCAGGTCAATATCTCAGATTTAAATTAGATAAACATGGTGATCCTATTGATCTTGACTCACTTAGATGACAAACAAAATGAACCAAGAGCACAGAAATTGGATTGACTTTTTGTAAGCTAACTTAGCATTTCCTCACTAAAATGTCAAACCCACTGCCTGAAAGTCCTAAGAAGTGTGCTATTTTTATGGATTTCATCTCACCAGTGTTACTAGTTTTAGGCTCATAATACTTTAACAGTGAGAGATGGCATATTATCACCTAATATACATTTCAAAAGCCTCTACAAATACCATTAATTGCTGGAGGTAATAATCCAGATTTTACTGTGTTTTATATCACTCTGAAGATAAAAGTAATGTTTTATAAGTATATTAAAATTTCACATTCAATGGAGTTTTCAGAATAAACAAGCCTAAATTAATAGACCTCTGCAGAGTAGCATGCCAGGGTCTCTCTGTCCTACTGACATTGAAAGTATGTGTGTGACAAGTGGTGACTATCTACAATATTATAAAAGCCCCCAAATTAACTATGCCATTAATCCAAAGTTCTGAGTCACACAACCACTGCAAATATCATAATATTAAGTACACTCTTTTGGATGGGTAAATTAACACAATGTTTCCTTACATCTGTGTGTGGTGAGGAAACAGCAGAATGTGGATACATGTGTGCAGATGCGCGTTTTATTCAGAAGATAGCAACTTCCCCTGTACCACCTAGCAGAGAAGGAAAGCTCTGTATCAGAAAGCTCCATGAGGAATACAGCAGGATGGAAATTTCTTCAGCTGGTTGAGGGCACTGGTTCGGATTCTAGATCCTTACCCTGATTCCCAGTCCCCATATGTCAAGCAACGATATTGATTAAAGGAGTCAACATGAAATAGGGGAAAATACGGGAAAGCACTCCCAAAGGATTCTTCTCCTCCCTCCTTTATAACAAGCCAAGGTTCAGTGACAACTTCCCCAAGAGAAATAAAAGACAATTAGTAAGGACTCTCCTAGGAAAAATAAAAGACATCCAGTTGGAATCACAAGAAATTACTTTCACAGCATCACCTATGAATATGTGGGTTGTATGAAGTCACTGTCTTTCAGGGTGGTGTTTAGGCAGGATTATTACGAAATGGAGGTGGGGTGTGAGGGAAATGGAATGCAAGTGAATATACATGGGGGGGAAAGGAGTCAAGGATGACTCCTAGGTTTCCGTAAGCTAAATAGGCCCAACCATGCTTTTTTATTATGATAAAAACATGAAATCTACCTTTCTTCCTTTCTTCTTTTTTTCTGTCATTTTCCTTCCTTCCTTCCTTTCTTCCTTCCTCCCTCTCTCTCTCTTTTCTAGATCATTAGCTTTTGTTTTGAAAATTAAACTTACATTATTACTTCTGGAAACTGTGCAGCATCATTGATCTGCATATGATTAATGAACATAGGTGACCTGGGTGAATGTTTCTAACGCTTAACAGACAACTCAAGCGAGTCTGTGTACGAGGCACTTATACTGTTGCGTTAGGGTCATTTTGCATAGCTGGAAATACTGAAAAATGTTTTCTTCTAAAGCCTGGAAATAATGGTACTTTATACGTGCACTTGTGTACATCATATGTATATATAATATCTTACTTATTCTTCACAATGACCTTGTAAAAATAGCTATTATTTGAGGTTTTATTAGTATGCAAATTGAAAGTAATAAGAGTACATTACAAAAACTGATGCGCAAACATAGATTTTTGTATTTTTTTCATAACAACAGTTGATGGGTTACTAAAATAAAAATTTCAGGCCTGTAAAATAATTCTGTTTAAAAACAAAATAGTCAGAAATATGTACATCCCTTCTCTCTCTTCTGCATCTGTAGTTATTCAAGCTACCCCTTTCAGATCTGACATCTCTTTTCTTAGACAAACAATATTTAATTCCCATTAGGAATAAGTCCCTCTTTTCAGAACATTCACATTCCCTATCATATTAGTTCAGTATGGATGACGTAGTCTGGTAATATTTTTGTTGTAGCTGTTTCATTTGTAGAGATATTTTGCCATTTCATATATAAAATAATCTCAATGTACAGTAAATACAACCAAATGAGAACCAATGAGAGGAAATGTGTGTGTGAATGACAATGATGATTTAGACATGTTCCCATTTTTGCACAGCTTAGTATAAATAGCAATATTCATCTGTAAGGATCTCTCTTAACACATCTCCCATCGACCGTATCAAACTTCCTCTAAAGCATCTTTTTGTTATTGTACTATCATTTCTTCACATAAAAAGCAATAGTTGTATTAAGACTCATGCTCCCTATATTAAAGATGATCCCACATCTATAATTCCATTGCAAAAATACACTGGCGTTTTAATGCCAGTGGCTTTTATATAATTATGTTTCTAACACAATTAAATTTATCAGCATAACAACCCATTCTGCAAAATAGAAAACAGGTAATATTTACATCAATCCTGCTTTGAAACGAACATTTTCCTTCAGGGATGCATAGCCACGTCGTCTCCAGTCTTTTCTCTTGACAGGTTATAAATAGGCCCAGTAGTAACTGTTTTGATGTTGCCTTAAAAACCAGGGGGTGTGAAAGGAAAGAATACTGGGGCTACATGCATTTTCACATAAATTTTGCTATCACATTTGACAGTTTAATTATATTGTTGTTATTTGCATTTCTCGTGTTACTTCATACTTTAGAGTCTTAGCTAATGGCTTTCCATAAAGTGATACTTCATAGTGTTTTTTTGCTGAATGAAACCTTATCTTCGTTTCCTGTTATGATAGATAAATTCAATCAACAACAACCATATGTTAAGAACTTTGAAGTTTGTTTGTTAGAGTCAACAATTTCTGAAAGCTTATATTCTTGGATATAAATAATACATGCCTGCAAATCAAAGAGCATTCCATAACAGAAAGGGAATTTAGAGAAATGACTATGGAAGTTTACTGGGGAAGAAAAGAAATTGTGTACATATTTCAACACAATTTGGGAATGCTTATATACAGTCTCCCCTAGGGCTTATTACCTACAGATTAGAAAAATTCCTGTTATGTCTCTTCCCTTCTCAAACTTTTCCACTGCAGAATCCAAAGAAAATGTCATAGAAGCATGCATTATTTGAATACTGTTTGTGCTGTTTAGTAAGTGTTTACTGCTATCATTAGTTTACAGCTAATATGGCAACATGCTACTTTTAGTCTTATTAAGGGATGAGTAGAATCACCCCTAAGTATCATCTGGAATAAAACAGAAGAATCTGATCTGAACTGGCAAAATTATATCATTGCATTTCCCTTTAGATCAGCCATGCAAGTTGGCTTTTCATAATACTTTTGCTATATTTTTGTGATACTGAGAAAATAGTAGAAAAGCTTAGAATGAGGCCTTCCAGGTCCTTTATTCTGCCAAGAAAAAATTGCTGGGTTCTAAAACTTAAGCATGCATTTAGTACCATCTAGAAAATCTACAAAAACACAGATTACTGGATTCTAACCCAAGAATTTCTGAATCAGGAGCTTTGGGGTGGGGCCCAAGAATTTGTATTTCTAAAAACTTTCCAGGTGATGATGATGATGCTGGTTTGAGGCCACTGAAGGAGAGAAATATTGTGAAGAGAATTTGACTCTTCCCCAAAGTAGCTTGGTTAATTCCGTGATTCCAGCCTCCTCAACAGACATTCTGATCAATCTTTGTGTTCTCCTCTCCTTAAAATGACTCCAAAGAAAACTGAAAAATTACAAATTTGGTCCTATTAATGTAAGCGCTGAGGATGAGTAAAGACAATTCTCTTCTCCTGGTCTGAGAAAACATTCCATAGAAAACAGAAGAAATATTACAATGATTAGGAATGGTCTCAGTTTGGAAGAGTGAGCTTCCTGAATACAGCTGGCAGGGAGCGAGGAGTGTCTCAGGTGAAGTCACAGAGTCATCGTGCAAAATGGCCGGGCCAGGGAAGCCAGGCCGGCTCAGCAGCACAGCAGTGAGGCTGTGCTTCTCCCACCCTGGCGCCGCACCTAGATGTGCAACAGCAGGTGTAAATTCTCAGTTGGGTATTGCTAGGGCTGTGAAGTATTGATGGTCAAAAAGAATCACTGAAACACCAAATAGAATTGCACAGCATTTGAAAAGGGTAATTAGGTCTTAAAAGACAATCCAGCTATTTATTTATGGTTTAAAATAATAACAACTAATATTTTTAAATGACTTCTATCTAACTGAAATTTTTTGTTTGTGTTTCTATCTTGCAAAAGTTAATTATATTGCCATCTCATTCTCAAAAGCCTGTGCACACAGGTTTGCAGGTCTTCTTTGGTCACTGTTATTTTTGTTTTGGGCAAGATAATATCTATTAATTTATGTTTTAAATATTAAAATAGATCTGTATATAGCATCTATGTGGCTAGCTCATACTTTATTTCCAGAAATATGTCTTGTGGTCATCATAATGTAAATTTTGATGGTTTCTGGTTCGGTAAGAGTGTGTGTTTGTGTAAATGCACACTGATGCAACTCTCATTTCGATGATGTTAAAGGAGCTGTCAGTCAGTGTTCCCGAGTTTTGGGCAGTTTCCATACAAATGTAGAAGTTGGTGTAACCACTGGATATTTTTCACTGAGTGTTCTGCAGATGTCGGCGAAGAGATAGAGCCCTGGAAAGGGTAGATGTGTGTTTGAAAGTGTATGCAGAAAGTTGAGGCCCCAGGCAGGCACAGCAACCAAACAGATTTTAGAGGAATAACATTTCCACTTTGTCCAATCCAAAAAGAGAGTGAAAAAGACCCAGTAAATAAAAAATGTGCACCTAAACTAAAAGCCTTTAAACATCTCTTCTATGTGCTACGCATATTTTGACTGTATAGAAGAAAATATCCAATAGTCTGAAAGGAAACCATATGTGCCTACATATTGGTATTTCAAACCCAGAATCAAGTTTTAAATAAATTAAGTAATTCTTATACAACCAACCAACTCATAACAGATTTAAAATATTTTAGAAGTTACAAACCTTCCAAATAAACGTATTTCCAGGATATGGCAAGATTTTACATAATTTAATTTATTTTAATAATACAGAATCTGAAGTTAAGGCAAAAATATTTATTACTAATTATTGCTACAAATTTCAGTCATATAAGTAGGTCTAATATTATGTCATCCTGTTGATTGAGAATTTAGTCAATAAAACATTTTTGTGTATTATAAAAATTTTTTTAAAGATGTCTAAATTATGAGATCCTTTCATTTTGGCTTATTAGAACAACTTAGAATGACAGAAAAACTTGGATTCTGAAGATAGGTACCTTGATTAATTTCTAATATCTTTTATTTACTTGCTATATGGACAGGAAGAAGTCACTTCAGTTATCTGAGCTTAAATTTCTTCATGTTTATACAATAATAGCTCCTGTCTGACCTATTATTTCAAATAACACGAGATAATAGATACAAAACTAAATTTGTTAAGTGTAACACATTAGTTTATTAAAAAAAATAAGTGGACTTAAAATCAGAACATTAGTTTCAAGTCCCATCTCTTTCAGCTTTGTGAACTTGGAAAAGTCATCATGTTAATCCATGAAACTCATTCATTCTTCATACATGTAGTTCTCAAAGTGTGGCTCCAACCTAAAAGATCAGCATCACTTGGGAACTTGTTAAAAATTTAAATTCTCAGGCCTTACTCCAGTTTTCCTAAATTAAAAAGCAGGGGACAGACCCATCGATCTGTGTTTCTACAAGCCCTCCATGTAATTTTAATGCATCCTCAAGTTTCGGAACAACAGCACTAAGTTTCCTCAGAGCTGAACAAAGGAAACAATAACACTGGTCTCCAAAGCTGAATCAATTGTGTTGTGAGACGAACATCATTAGAAATCACCTGGGATCCATATACATAGTATGTACATACATATATACCTGTGTATGTGCGTGTGTATACGCATACATTTGCCCATCAAGCCTAATTAAATCAGAAAATTCAAGCACCTAGATTTTTTAAAGTTGGCAGTAATGTGATAGTGCTAATTATTTCCAGAGATGTTATAGGTGACCAAGACACCTGGAGTTCCGTCCTGTTATCTTCAACTGGTTACTGCAATCATGTCCCCTGTCCATGGCTATGGGTTCCTTGGAATTTCCGTCACTTCAATGTTTCTCTGCCGACGTGGCCAGAAAAATGTATATGGACCCTGAGGATCCTGGAGACACGAGCATCACCAGCCTTTTCCTCCCAGCCCCATCAGAGTCAGCCAGACCTGGAACAATAAAAAGAAAGAAACTCACGGGCTCTTCTCTCCTCACTTCTGCCTTTTCCTTTAGGAACTCAAAATCCAGACAGGCAGTCTTTGAGGAGTGTCCGCTTTCCATTATGGAGTAAAACTCTCCTAAATCAAAAAAGGACAAAGCCCGGGAATGACAAACACTCATTTTCACCACCATAAATGATCCCGCAAGACTAGTATAGCCAGCTAGGTTAAGCAAATACCTAGGGAAATTGGTTTTGTTTTTGTTCTCCATTTAAGTGTGCAAAATTTGACGGACAGTATAACTAAACAGACTGAATGCCATATCGGGCCTAAAATGTGTTTTTAAATTAAATCAACTGTATTTCATTATTTAGGGGAAAAATGTTAGCTCTGTAACAAAAAAAATTTAAATTAATTAAATTGTCCAATGAACTGACCAGTTAACTCACCTAACACACTCTAGTACTTCTCAAATTCCATATAAAGCTCATATGTGGCAAGGATATGAGAAGTCACCCAACAAACCTGGCACATAATACTGGAGCACCAACTGTATGCAATGATGTGTGAACACATTTAAAACAAGGGGATGATATGGAATATAATGAAGGATTTGAATGAATTAGAGAATCTTGTTTGTGTCAGCTACTATGAGCTTCACCACTAATCCCTCCCACACACCCCTCCCCCACCTCTGTGTGCTCATATTAAGGTTCCTTTATCAATATAGGTAATATATAAATATTTAAGCTCTCTGTAAAAAAAGGATAACGAAGTAGTAGAGTAACTCAATCATAGAGCTTATTCAGGATGTAAAGAATATTATATTTGAACTATCAGGATAATTGAGGTCAAAAAATTATAGCAATAATTGCTTAAATCCTTCATCTCATATACATGTAAAATAAACATCAATTTCACAAATGTCAACACCAATCTTGTTAGCAAAAGAGCAATGTTAAATTAATATGCTGTCTTGTGAAAACATAGGTGACACTGATGAACATCTTTTCTACTATCTTAATTAGGAAGTCAAGAATATAAAGGTGCATACACTGTTCACTTCCACATGCAGCCGTGTGCTGCATAATGACCTTTCAACCACAGACTGTGTATGATGGTGGTCCCATAAGATTATAATGGAACTGAAAAATTCCTATTGCTTACTGACATCATAGTCTTTGTAATGTCTCTTCTAGGGACAGGCATTACCTTTTCTATATTTAGATATGCTTAAATACACATATACTTACCATAGTGTTACAATTGCCTACAATAGTCAGCACAGTAGCACACTGTACAGGTTTGTAGCCTAGCAACGATAGGCTACACCGTATAGACTAGGTGTTCAGTAGGCTATACCATCTAAGTTTGTTGTGTTAGTACACTCTATCGTGTTCACACAAGAACGAAATCACCTAATAAGGCATTTCTCAGGACATACCTCCAGTATTAAGTGACACATGACTGTATACCCCCCCACACACACACACACACACACACACAGATTGCATTTGTGACCAAGTATAAAAATAACTTGTTTTTCAACAAATAGACAAATATAGATGAATGTACAATCCATGAAAATCAAACATTCATTCAGTAAAACTTCAACACATAAAATATTCAAAAATTTGTACCAAATATCTCAAATATTAATCCTGATAATATACTTTAGGCTAATATTTAATCTTCTCTAAATGAAATTAACATTTTAATAGCTGAGGGATGATTAAACAGTCTGATGTTATATAAACATCACTTAAAACTTCAGAAAAGAACTGTAGCATTTAAAATTGTTGGTGTTTTTTAGAATGAATCTTTAGAATTATATTTACCTATATAGTATATACCAACATGGCTCCAAATTCATGGGATGATATTGGCCAGGTGGTATATTTAAAATATTAAGGATTATACACACAATATTTATCTAGTTAAAACTAGATACCAATGAAGTTATTATTTTCGTTACTTTTTTAAATCTAAATGTGTCCTCATTTTAATATTTTTATTCTGCATTCTAATTAATGAAACACATTTATAATTACAAGACTGGCAAAAGTCAAAGAAGTTTAATAGCGTACAATATTGGTCTGTATAAAGAGAAACCGAAGGGACTGTCAAATTTGACAACTTGTATATAACACAATTCAGCAATCTCCATCAAAATTAAATATACATACAACTTTGACACAGTAATTTGTTACAGTTATTTATCCTACATATATATTATATATTTACAAATCTATATACATATACTTGCAAATGTACAACATGAACTACATACAAGAATAATCATTCCCAACTAATCATGATAGCAAAGCATTGGAAAAAAAGTTACTGCCCATTAATACAGTTCTGGTTAATGAATTATTCAGTAGCTGCTAAAAATAATGGCTCTAAACATATATAAAATAATTTCTAAGATATAATAAGTGAGAATCAACCTTAATTGTCCTAACAACAGGTATCAGATATAACAGTTTTCGTACAGAAATGAATAAATAAAATACACCTAAATTCATAGCTGATTTTGGAAATATACATATGGAAAGCAATTTCAAAATTTCTCTTGGAGGAAATCTTGATGGCTGGACAACAAGCAAGAGAGTGAAATGTATTTTTTTTAATTTTATACTTTTTGTAAATTTTAAATTTTATGTCATTTATGTACATTACATGTTCAAAAGAAATTAAATTTAGAGAGAAGGGAAAATCTCCAATTAATTTTTTCTGATTCACCACTCAGACAAATGGAATACATTTGTGATAAGTAAAAAACTTGGCATTATTCTTCATACATAACTATGTGTTTTTGTGTGTATTAACTAAGTTAGATACTGTCTTCATTTTATAAATGAGAAAATTAAAGCTCAGAAGTATTCAGTAATTTTCTCAAAGTCTCACAGCGACCAAACAGTAGAGCCTACAGCTGTATTCAATTCAATTAATGTCTAACCCCAAAGCCTGTGGTCTAGCTGCCATATTGCACATTCTCTTTAGAGACTAGTCCCAACTAGATATCTCTACATGTTAGTTTTGAACTTTTAAATTCATATTCAATGACAAAATTGCCAGATTTAACCTTTTTCTCTCCCAGAAATGCACAGTGTCCAAACGGTTATTTTAAAGTACACACCCCATTTTTAAAGTTCAACTATTTTTGCATCCGGTAGAAACTTGCAGCCATTAACAGATCTGCTTAGAAAGCCTTTTTGAAACATTGGCCTTTTTACTTTCTGAATTATGCTACTTTTGCTTTAAAAACCTCAAGAACAACATGTCAATTACTGGTTATTGACACACAGTAAGAGGAAATGAGTCCTGGTTGATAGTGGCAGAAATTGATAGTTTCAAATTCTGAACTCGATTCATAGCTTTACTAATGCTTTTCTGAAGTGTGACTTTTATCAAGCCTCTTAACCCCCAGAAATTTCATCTCTGAAAGGGTAGCAGCAATCCTCCGTAGGATATTATGAGCTGTCGTTAATTAATGTTTTGTAGAGCACTTTGAGATTTGGTTTGAATGGTGCTACATCAGTGCAAAGTATCAGTAAGCCACTTAAAAATCAAATTGTCACCTGCTCCAGGGACTCAGGAAAAGCCTGTAGTTTGCTGATAATGAAGTCAGTGCTTTTGTACGTTTTTTTGAAGTTAGTCAGGGTGGAGTTTATTAGACCAACGTTTTAATAAGGCTATTTGAGAGCCCAGCAGAATGACAGAGGTACGTAAACACTGCCAACTCTCGATTACGTGAACAGATCAATTGATTTATGAATTAACTGTGGTCAGAATGGGCAGGAGCCTCTTTCCCTTCCCCGTTCTGCCTGATGGCTCGTGGCAGTGGCCGATCCTTGCAGGACCCGTGAGGAAAGCAGAAAAGGAGTGTGGCCACGCAGGTGACCCTCTGGCTGCTGCTAGGACAGCCGGGCTGCTTAGCTTTCTTTATGTCGCATCTGCGTCCTCTGCCTGGACGCGACAAGGCCAGAGGCTATAACCTCCATGAGTGTCCACGAGGAAAGGAAAGTGAGTGACTGACCTGGTCTCCACTGTCATCAGCCACGGACCAATTCGGAGCTGCTCCAAGAAGGCGAACTCCCGGACTGTGCAGCGCCTCGCCCAAAGTAAATACACAAGTTTGTTATTCCAGCTCAGTCGTGTCCTCAGCAACTAGAGTGTTGACTTTATTCTTCCAAGGTATGATTTCCTCATGTTCACCCATTAAACAAGACTTCACAGTTGTGAATATCGACCAGTATCTAACTAAAAGTATTTTCAAGTGTATTTTGAGAAAAAATTCAAGGCAAATAACTTCAATAATATTCAGTAGAAAATATTGAATTACAATCTCTATTTTTCTTGCCCTGGCATTTTGTTAGTGTCTATGTCACGGCTGTTACGCAGCTAATTTCCCTGTTGAATAAGACAACTTTGTCACCCTCCTCAAAGCTCACAGAGTCAGCTTTGTGATCACAGTTGTTTACTTTAGTCTACTCATTGCTTCTAAATTAAAAAAGATGGGTTTAATTTAAGGAAAGTAAAACAAAAAAAATTCAAAAATAGTTCTGATCATCAAAATAACATTTGCCCATTATAAAAATTTAAGAAAAAATTTTGCTCAAAGTTACTGCCAAAATTAAAAATATAACAGGAAATGAGCAAAAACATGTGCAACCTCAAAAATAAGGTCTTAGATTAGCCAATAAATATTGAAGAAGCATTGCTGGTAAAATTGCTTTAAAAAAATCAAGGAGAAATTATGTTTTAAGTAGTCTTATTTTATTGAAAACTTTCTTTTAATGTGAGAAAATTTGATGTATAATAATAAAATATAATTAAATAAAATTAACATTCAGAAATTCATAAATTTCTACTGAATATAGCATTAAGTCTTTACTGAAGATAGTATTAAAAATGGTATGAGTCTGGAAATAAATAACTGCCAATCAACATCAAACAGAAAATTTTGGCTGTATTTTTTTCCCAGATAAAAGAGAAATTCTTTAATACTACCTCAGAATATACTTATCTACATTTCCCTGTATTTTCTACTAGAAAGGATGTCAGCTGAATCCCAGAAAAAAATTGACACTTATCCTACAGTTCTATCCAATCCAATCACAGATTAGAATTACCAGTGAACCTAAGCAACAGAGATATAGTACAACCTATAAAATGAGAATAAAAGTAATGTTCCAACATTCAAACTAGTTCACAGGGAAAAATAACAAGAAAGAGGATTCAACAAACTATTAAATTTCTTAAAATGTAAGAAATGAAAGTTAAAAATATATATATATATAGGATGGATTTTAAAAGCTTAACCATATGTTATTTAAAGCAGAAAAACAAAGATGAGAATTTAAATGATCAAAACAAGATCAAGCAAGTATTAAGCAAAAACATATTATTAAAAAGGTTAATATTCTTTGTTAATATCAGATTAAACAGACTTTGAAACAAAAAGCCTTACAAATTATGGTAGATTGAAAATATATTCATGATACTTTACAACTCTTCACATCAATTAAAGTTTATTTCCCTTCCTCTGGACTAAGGTCCTAATGGTGGAGGTGGCGAGAAGTGGTTGGATTTTGCACTAAATGTAAAGTTAGAGCCAACAGGAACTTATAGATTCGATGTGGTATGTAAAAGAAAGAGGAGTCAAAGAGGACTCCAAGATTTATCACTAGAACAATCAGAAAACTGGAACTGGAATTGCCAATAAAGGAAAAATCTAAGATAGGAAGTGCTAAGGAAGAAGAAAACTTAAGTTTAGAATATCCAATATGTTTTAAAGATAAATTATCTTTAAAATTTATCTTTAAAAATTCTAACTTGAAAACAGCTATAAAACCCAAAGTAAGTATAGTTTATAAAGCATAATAGAAAAAAAGGAAAAGAATCGTAAAATATATCAATCGTTACCTAATATGATAGAATCAATGCAAAAAATTTTATTTCAATAAATGTAAATTGCTTAAACTACCTTTGTAAAAGATCGAGAATGTCAAATAAGGTTAAAAGTATGTACTATGCACAAGAAAAGCCAATGTTAAAAACTCACAAGATGATAAAAAACGGGTAAAGTATGCCCAAAAAATATAAATACAAAGAAAGCAAAATATTAATATAATACTAAAGTGGTAATCAAAATTAAAACCATTAAATTTTTACGATCATTGCTTTAAAGGAGTCATGTTCTGTTGATACAAAGTTCGAACTATAGTGATTATACAAAACTAATGAACATTTTATATAGTGAGTAACATTGCATCAAAATATATACAAATTGTCTTTGATTTTCAGATGTTGGACTTTAATAAAACCCACTCTTGCTTTTACACACTGACATCCAAACTCCCTTTCCCGCTTTCAGCTTTCACACAGTACCTGTCTAGTGATGCTTCCACGGCAATGCTGCAGGGATTCTGCCTCTGCCAACATTGACCGCATCAGTGCTGAGCGGTGAGCGCTTGCAACAGCACCAGTTTCCGGTGGAGATGAGGCGGTCCCTTTCACACTAGCATTTTCTAACTACTTAACCAGCATTCCACGTGAACTACATAGCAGTCATGAGGATAAAGAGCAGTGGTACAGTCTTTTATGAGCAAAATTATATTTTAGTCTATAGATAATTGAAATGCTGATTTTTTTTAACTTAGTAACTCAAAAATTTGCTGGAAGCTAAGCTCGGGACTTGGGGAAAACAGTATCAAGTGTTTTTGCTTAAGCTAAAAAATATTCTGTTTACAGAAGTGGTCGTTTGGAATCTGTGTGATTAACGGGCCTTGCAGGCAGCCGGATGTGCCGAACGCTGCACTTCTTGGTTCGGCTCCTGCGGGCGACGCGGCAGGAAGGGCCGCACCCGCCACGCACGCTGGCAGCCGGTGCCGCTCTCGCGGCTTCCTTCCTCCCTCGGCTGTGTCACTGCCAGTGTTCGGACAGTCGCTGACACGCTATTCCGGGTCCCAAAGTGAGGGATGAGGACACCGAGCAGAACCCCGCCAGCTCACCGTATGCATAGGGGATGGGCAAGAAATAAATTGTCGTTGTTGTTTTAAACGCGTCAACGCAGCTTCTGTTTTGAATAAAAAGCCAAATCTGGAAATCGGCCCCGGTTCAGACGGTGGCGGGGACTGGCCCTTTCAGGCGTTCCAGCTTATTCGGAGAAACGCCCGAAGCCAGATGCAGCTGAGCGGACGCAGCGTCGCCGACAGGGCGGCGCCCGCGGTGGCCCTGCCTGGGGACCCAGAGCGGCTCAGGGCACGTGGCGCGGCGCCTCCGCTTCCCGGGCGCCCCTGGGTCTGCGACTCACAAAGTTAGAGTTCGCTGCTCCCGGAATGCAAATTAACTGTAAGTGACAACATTTTTTCTGATCTTTCCTTAGACTTTTATCTTTAAAGAACCTCCAAGTTTATTTTGCTTTTATCCTAATTACTCATTGGACCTGCCATAATTAAGATTTAATATAATCTGGAAAGACAATGGTCTCTTATTTTCCGTTATTTCTACCTTAGGTGTCAAAGATCATTCTGCCAGGAAGCTATTAAGACGAAAAATATTCAGTGTCTAAACTGGGGAATAGTCAGGTACACACACCGCACAGGATCCAAACCAGGTGACTGTTCCAACAGGCTGCGTCAGATACTACAGGGTACTACAGACCTCTGCTATCTCGTGCGGCTCAGTTTTTTTATACTACCCTGTAACATTTTCAAAAAGTATTCTCTTCCATTTTATTCTCAAAATTCTTTCACTGCATTCTTGCCATTAAAAAACAGTGAGACACGGGAAGGTCAGATTTCTTGGCCAAGCATACAGAGAAAAAAAATTTAACACTGGCGGTAAACACTATCGCCACTGGATTTCTAGTCTAGCTTTTCCATCTTATGCCATCATTGTATTTTACACCTCTTGTTATTTGTTGTTTTAATTGTATTTTTTTTATTTCGAAATATTAATTAAGGGGTGCAAGTGCTGTGATTACACGGATATCTGGTATAATCTTAAATCAGGGCTTTTGTTGTGCCATCACCAGAATGGTGTTCACTGTACCCACGAGGTAAGTTCTTATCCCATGCCAACCCTCCCGCCCACCCTCCGTCTTGGTTTCTCATGTCCTTTGTATGCCTCTGTGCCCTTGTGTACCCATCTATTAGCTCCCACTTACTAGAACACACAGTGTTTGCTTTTCCATTCCTGAGACATTTCACTGAGGATAAGGTCTCCCGTTCCCTCCACGTTGCTACAGATGACCTTATTTCATTCCAGTTTTTACATCTATCTGATTCCAGTCTGACTCGCATGTGCATAACCACATTCAGGATTCTGGTCTGTGACACCCAGTCAGCTACATTTCTTCCTCCTCTTGCCTTCGTGCCTGTCTCCCAAACTAGTGATCAGGTACTTTGAACTTCTGGGCTTCAGTGAAAGAACTACAACCCTGAACTTTGTCCCCCTGAATCATATTATCTAATTAAGAACTTTTATTTGGTTCCATTCTCTTAACTTAAAATTTGCCTTGAGGCACAATAATCCGTTGAGAGTAATTAATAGGTGTGGAAAACAGGCTCATAATTTGGTCTTTGACACAGAGCTGAGCTTTAATAAGCCAAGGGCACTCAAAGTTTTCTAAAGTGTTTCTTATACTCCATTACTATTTAGGTTTAAGAAGCATTTGACTTTTCAGGTTTCTTAAAGCCTCACATTTCCGAGTATCCTATATTCTTTTCATCACTGCTTGCAAATTGGCTAATTCTTTCAAGTTTCATCTCTTTCTTATGATACCATATTAAACATAGCTAACAACACACAAGACAAACTAGAAATATTCTGTTTTTAACCTTCCCCCCAAAGCCAGAAATTAATTACACACATGACCTGCCTCCCATGTCACCAGAGGTAGCTAGTTTACTGTAAGACTGGCCACTTAGTAACATGAATCGGTATCTGTCAGGCCTCTAATACATGCTGTTCTCCCGGTAAGCTAATGACACACATTTCTGGGTTTTTTCTCTTGTAACAACACCCAAATTCTAAAACTAAATTTTTGTCAGTCTATAGAAGTCAATGATAACAATTATTACTAGTTTGGGTATATGAACCTACTCTGTAATTTGGCCTTTTTACTTTTTAATGATGTCTTTTGATACAGAGAAGCTTTTGGTATCAATGTAGACCAACTTACCCATCTTTTCCTTTATGATTATTGCTGCTAGTGTCCTATTTCGGAAATCTTCAAGTCATAAAATTATTCTCTTGTTACTTCTCAAAGATTTATATGGTTACCTTTTAATTTGAGATGTACAATTCACTAAATGTGTGTGCGTGTACTGACTTAGTAACTGGATACGGTGTGAAGTAGATTCACTTTTTCCCTCGTGCATGTCCGATGAACCCATCACCACTTATTAGAAGACCACCTTTTCACTGCTCTTGTGTGGCGCCACCTCAGCCATTAAGTTTCCATGTACGCACGGGTCTAATTCCAGACGTTCATTCTTCTACTTGTCTATTCCTATGGCCTGTGAAAGCTACACTTTCTTAATTACTGCATCTGTGTAGTAACTCTTGCTATGTCTGGTATAATAAGTTCTCCTTTATTCTCAGTATTCAAGACTGTTAGCCATTTATAGTCTTCTGAATTACCATATAAATGATAGAATCTACTTGTTAATTTTAAAATAAAATAATTTGCTTGCAAGTATAAAGATTGAAGTGAAACTATAGGACAATTTGTGGAGAAATAACATCTTTACACTATTTGGTGTTCCAGTCCCATGAATATGATATAGCCTTCCCTCCATTTCCTTAGGCTTTCCTTTATTTCTCCCAATAATGTTTAATGTTCTCTTGGTAGAGGCCTTAACTTCTTTTATAACAAAGAATTTAGAAAGTATCAGCTTTCTGCACATATTTTAGTTCCAAGTTCCTATTCCCTATTTGACCAATGTTTTGTCTCCTGTCTTCTGAATTACTATTATTAATTTTTTTACTGAATTCAGCAGATGCCTCTAGAATAATCATAGATTCAGAGTCAACTTCTTTTCATCTCTCGCTTTATTTTTTCACTCCAGGGAATTTTCCTTGCTTTCCTGCAAGCTTAAGTATGCCATTGCAAGTGTGTTTGATTATCATCCAGATTTCCTAGCTTTTAGTAATAGAAAAAAATCAAAAGGTTTTTGAGCTAATACACCATAGTGTCAAAAGTGGAAGTCATTAAAAATGCCTTTGCCTTTCATTTTGTATCTTTGTATACTATTTAATTTTTTGTGTGTCTTCAATTTGAATTACTTTAAAAATAATTAATTTTAAAATATTAATGCCTATACATCAATGTTTGATCCCCTAAAATAACAATTTCTACACGAGAAAAACGGAGGCTTCTATACCTTTCTTAGAATACAAGTTTCATTTCTCTTGTATTGATTGTCTTTTTGTTATGCCATGCATAAAACCTTCCATATGGGAGCTTTTATATGACATCAATGTTCAATATGCTTTTCATTCATTTGGGCCAAAAAACTATTATAAATTATATAATTCTAGAAATTTAAATGTTATTAACTGAATGTTTATTTCCCCAAAAATTCATATGCCAAAGTCCTAATTCCCAACGTGACGACATTTGGAAGTAGGGTTTTGGGGAGATAATTAGTTTATGAGAGTATATCCCTCATGTAAAGGATTATTACCCTTATAAGAGGAATAAGAAAAACGATTTCTCTCTCTCTCTCTCTCTCTCTGTCTCTCTTTCTGCCATGGGAGAATACAGTGAGGAACAGATGTCTTCAAACCAGGAAGAAGGCCCTCACCAGACATTGGATCTCCTGGTGCTTTGATCTCTAACTTCCCAAGTTCCAGAACTGTGAGAAATAAATGGTGTTTAAGCATCCCGGTTAGGGTATTTTTATTATAGCAACCTGAACTAAGACACTGAGAATACAGCGAGTAATTGCTTAACTGAAATTGGCTAATGAATGCATTCAGACCCTAAGGCAATTATGCTTATGAAACTTTCTCTATTCACTCAATAGTGAATGTTGAGAAAAGCTTATTGTAAAATATTTAAAATTCTCAAATAAACCTATATTATGGTTGTAATACCAACAGCTTTACAAGTAAACACCATTAATAATATGACTGTAATTTGCTTAAGTTATCAGTGTTTAATAGTATACATAAATATACTGAATTATGTTTAAAAAGTTAAATGTACTCTCTTCGTCTGCCAGTTTCTAACTCCTGATTTCTTTCCACTGAATTAAACAGAAGTGCATCAAACGCGGTGACAGACACCACAATCGATATTTAGACACTATTCAGCGCCTGTCAGGCACTGTTGTCACATTAACAGGCAACTTCATTAAAGGCTCTGAAAATAATATATCTGGGTTCATACTTGCCAGGGAACCTCCTCTAAGACTCAGGAATAATAACAGGAGGGGAGTTATCATTTAAATATACAATTGTTAAATAATAAAGGCATAATGGCATTTATCTGTATAAAATGTGACATCAGGTTGAATAAAAAGAGCAAATTAAATAACTGAGTTCATAATAAATAATTGAAAGTCACGCAATGTTTCAAAAATAACATCAGTTTCCTGCCATCATACTCACCCTTTCCAACCTTGAAATTTTCCTTCCCAAACTCCCCATTAGATCCTCACTGAGTACTTGAGACAGTCTTTGGACCCATATTGATTTAATTCTAACAAAAATACTTTAAACATTTCTCTTTAATCCTTTAGTAGAATAATCTCTACAAAAAATATACAAATACCTGTAGAACCTTTGTATAATACATAAATATAATTTTTTCAAATACATTTCTGGATGGTCTACAAAATATTAATAATCACTAGCCCATTTAAATGTTCAAATCTCAAAGAACTACCACTCTATGGCTTGAATGTGTCCCCAAAATTTCATGTGTTGGAATCTTAACCCCCAATGCAACAATGTCCAGAGGCGGAACCTGCAGAGGGTGATGAATGGACGAATGCCATTGTCACCGGGAGGGTGAGCTCCTGCCGGGGTAGGTTCCTGAAGAAAGGATGAGTTTGGCTCCTTCCTCCTACCTCGCTCTTGCTCTTTCCCTCTCCTGCCCTTTTGCAGTGCATCCTGGGAAGACTCAGCAAGAAGGCCCTTGCAAGATGTGGGCCCCTCGACTTTGGACTTTGCAGCCTCCAGAGCTGGAAAAATGAAATACTTTTCTTTATAAAATTATCCAGTCTGTGGTATTCTGCCATAGCAACACAAAACAAACAGACACAACATAAAGATACTTAGTACTAAAATAACCATTTACCAGGAAAGTGTGCTAGAAAATATGAGTTATTATACATGTATTCTGACTCTATTTTAAGTTACTTTAAGTCATTTGCCTAAAGTCAGAGAAAAAATAGTATTTGCTTTAATAAAAGAACACTTTAGTCTTCTTTCCGTATCTTCAAATAGTTGGTTTGGATGAATAATCTGCTTTTCATTCTGTTTTGTTTATACATGGAGGAACTCGAGTTGTAGAATGGCTAAATAACTAGTTTTCATTCTAAATTGTTTAAGTTAAAAAATACTTGAAACTATCAGATTCAAAAGATATGTTGGCATAATGTTAAGTGTTTAAAATATTTTTAAATATCAAACTTGATGCAATATAAAGTAACCCATCAGGGCAGGAGAAAATTAGGAGGTGGGTGAGGAAAGAAGAGAGAGGATAGACAGGAATGGACACAGGAGCGGAGGGACACAGGACAGGAGAGAAGAGAGGGAGGGTGAGCGAGGCAGAGAGGAAAGAAGGAACGGCAGAGAAGGCAGGCCGCTCACTGGGATCGCCTGAGCACCATCTACTAAGGAGACCGTTCTGTTTCAAAAATATGTCATTGACTCTGGTGTATATCAAATAGAAAAATTAATCTTTCAGCATAAAATTTATTTATATCCTATATTACCTGACCCCTACCCTGCCCACTTACTAGCCTCAATTCTTACCACTGTAACCCCTCAACTCAAACCATATCAAATCACCTACAACTGGTGACTAAACCAACCTTTGTCAGACTACTGGGCACGTGCTATTTCCTTCCCTTTTCCTCCCTCTCTACCTCTTTTTTTTCCATTCTCCCTTCTTTAATCTTCTCAGTCCTTCAATTATTTTTTTAATATCAGGCCTAATCTTGACTCTCTTGTAAAGTGTTCCCTGATCTGTCTCTCTTCAGGAAATGTTGGGTCCCTCTTTGGTGCTCATTTGGCAACTTTTCAAACTTTGTTCCAGCACCTAACACTTGCACTGCGCCATATGCAAACATGAGCTTTGTAAGTGTTGGGACTGAATCTTACCCATCACTGAGGATGGGTACACATCTAGATTCTTAGGAATTAAAAGATATTTATTATGAAAATTAGATGTTAATTATTGTAAAAGTGGATGAATAAACAAGCTTAATTGTGAATTGAATTCTATTTTTTTAAAGTCATATATAAATTAATTATGCAATTTTTTCGAGACAAGGTCTCCCTCTGTCACCCAGGCTGGAGTGCAGTGACACAATCATAGCTCACTGCAGCCTTGAACTCCTGGGCTTAAGCAATCTTCCTGCCTCAGCCTCCTGAGCAGCTGGGACTACAAGTGCGAACCACCAGGCTCAGCTAATTTCTTCTAAATTTTTTGTAGAGACAGTATCTGGCTATGTTGCTCTGGCTGAACTTGAACTCCTGCCTCAAGAGATCCTCTCACCTTGGCTTGCCAAAGTGCTGGGATTATGTGTGTGAGCCATTGCACCCAGCCTGCAATTAATTTATATTGGGCAAATTTGCTTGATAGTTTCCAACACTTTCTCATAGTTTGTTGATTATAAACCTAAACTAACATTTAATTATTGAAAATGAACTTTTCATGAAGGAGCAAGAATGCCATGAACAGGAAGTCCACAGAGAGTTCACAGAGCTCAGAACATGCCAAATCTTTCTGAAATAAGGCCTGTGAGGCTCAGGGTGCTGTCGCGGCTGAGCTCGCAGAAGCATTTGGTAATTAATCTGAGCTTTAGGGATTTTCAAGTGTTGGCAAAAACATTTAAAATTTTAAATCTGTTGTTTGAAGGGGCATTCCCAAATAGAGGTCATTCTATTAAGAAAAAAAAATGTTTGAACTCAATTTCCACCTTTTATTTGGTCAAATGAGCACAACAAATATTTATGGAAATATAGTTTGATATCAAATAAAGCTTGTTTAAAAGCTCTGGTGAATATGACATGAAATATTTGTGTATAATGATTTGATTATGCATGAGTTAGCTAGTGGCTATAATTTACTTTTTAAATTTCTTATATTGGATATTACTTGGTTTTGTAATATTAACCTGGGACTGGAAGTAAGCAAAGGGTTTGTCACCGTCTGTCTTAGAAAATACATGCCTACCTTTGGATGTTTACTGGGCAGCTACAGAACCCTCTGTGTAGCTTAGGACCAAATACAATTCAAACAAACAGCCGAAGGACAGGAAGCAATATGCAGGCTGCACACTATATGTGAATGAGCTGAAATACGTTTAGCTGGTCATCTCAAAACCAGGACATTGGAAAAGACTGGGAGGAATTTCAGACACAGCAAAAATGACTTTGGGAAGAATAAGTGATTTATGAATTAGATTAAATCTTTAAACGTGTACACCTTGAGTAAAGGACATCCAACTTTGTGATTAACCCATTAAAAATATTGAAGAAGCATAAACATCAACAAGAAAGGAAAATATTGCCATGGTCACAAAATAAAATATAAACCATTTAAAGATAATACAACCAAACTTCGGCATGAGCTAGAAGAAGTTGGCCCAAATAACAATCCTTCAATATAATTTTAAAATCTCTGGAGGGTATAATAATATAAATAAAAGACTAGAAATATCACTTTTAAATTTTAATTTAATATAAAACATAAAAATTATAGTGAGTTATCTTTCGAAGGGACTTTGGAAGTTGTCTTTTCAATATCATAGTCAATTCTTAACGTGTTTGGAAATATAGCTTGAAAACTACAAAAGAAAATAAGATGATCTACAAATTGCACTGGTATCAGGAGAGGGGATCTCTGATTACTATCACCATTAATCTGCTGCTAGCAATAAGATTTGTAAATAGATACAGTGGTTACGATGCAATGAGAAAACTCCTACTTGCCCTTCTGAACACAGGACTTCCTCCCTGGCACCACCACACCAGGTTACTCCCCATCTGCCAAAAATACACGCAGGAAAAGCTAAGAGCCCTTTGTCTCTTCACGCACAGCCCTGTGCTTATTTCTGTCACAGCACTGGCCACACTGTTTTGTAATTTCTGACCGTCTTATTAGTGTACCCCTCTGAATTTAAGTTCTTTGAATACCATGTTCTTATCTTTTTATTCATAGTACATGATCAAAAGCCTGACAAACCATTAAGAATTCAATAAATGGTCATTTAGACCAGTGGTCCCCAACCTTTTTGACACCGGGGACCAGTTTCATGGAAGACAGTTTTTTCATGGACGGGGGCAAGGCGGGGCATGGCCATCAGGCCTGGGTTCTCACAGGGAGGGCAGCCCGGATCCCTCACTCACACAGTTTGCAGTGGGGTTCGCTGTCCTCCTAGGAGAGACTGATGCCGCTGCTGGTGGGGAGGGGGCTTTGGAACCCCAGGTTTAGACTGAAAATACAGTGGGAGTTTGGAGAAGCTGTGCTCATTGGAAATCACGATATTCAGAAAAAGTCTTAAGATAATATTAGCACATGTACAGATTCATTGACAATAAGCACAGCTCAAATTTTAGAGGTGAGGAGGATATTTCACATGGAGAAATCATAATTTTTTCAAAAAAAGTTCAGATGTCTCTAAATTTTTGGCGTCTTTCTCAATCTTTAGCTACCATTAGCGTGGGTAACTGGCTAAACTTTAGAGAATTCATCCATCGTTCAATGACTAAGTAAAAAGAAAACTTTTCTGAGGATTTAGAAGAATTCACTTTCCCTAATTATTTATAAGATAGTGAGCACAATTATAAATTGAGTTTTGACAGGATATTTTCCTTGTCCCTCTTTCGCTCGCTATCCATTAAAGATACGGATAAGAAGGGTTAAGACAGGCAACTAAGAAAGAAAGAAGGGCTCACTGAAGGACCTCAGCTAGGTGCCTGCCCCGGGTCCGGGTGTCAGATCTGCCCTATCCTGAGCCTCCAAAAACATTCCTCCTTGATGGCTCCCATACTCGTCCTGTACAGGGGGTCCTCTTGCACATTTGTTGGATTCAAAACATTCTCCACAACTCCCCAATGACAATGAAAACATAAATGTCGCTACAGTAGAATGCATACTGAAGAATATATTAATAAAAAATCAGGTCAAGTGGAGAAGTGATTAAGGAAACTTGGGGAATAATTTTGTCAATTATTGGAAATCACCATGATGCAGGTTTGGAATCAGTATAGGAAAGAAATTTCTAATTCTTAGAGCTGTTCAAGATGAAACAGCTTCAGAAAGTAATGAACTCTAGTGACTAGATGTGCTCAAGCAGAAGCTAAATGACCATCTGTCAGGGATGTTGCAGAAAGGAGTCTTTCACTGAGTGGGAGGTTATGCTAAATTATCTCTAAGGCTATTTCTAACTCCGGAGATTCTATAATTCAATGAAGTAAAGCTTGAGGAAAACCCCAAAGAACTATTAAATAACTCTGTATACCCAATATGTATATCAGCAGTTAATTTCAAACCAACCATTAACTTCATCTAAGCATTTAATCTGTCTCAGAAATTTGAAGAAAATGGTAATAAAAAGGAAACAGAAAAACCCTTTGCCTGCATGAATGATCTATTTAAATGGTTTTCAAATTGTGCTTTTTAGATCTTTAGAGAACAGAGGGAATCCTTGGAGCTCCTTCAGAGGCAGCCCTCAGGAAGGAAGAATTGGGGGGCAAAAGGGAAGGTTTCAGATACTCCAGACCCACTATAACCAAGGCACCTCAACCTTTATCTCTTCATATATTGAAATGCTAAGTAGTATATATTATTTGAATAATAGAACTTATGACTTAGGAATTTTAATCATAAGTAAGCTCATGTGAGAAGAATATAATTTCTGGTTAAATCAGCATTTTTAAAATAATAGCAAATAACTGAACATTGCAGGTCCATTGTGAAAATAATAGAAAAAAAGTTCTGCCTCAAGATCAAATAATTTAAATAGGCCATCTAAGTGACTATTTCAAAAATCAATATTTTGGTCCACTAGAATGTATGAATCATAAATATTTGAGAGTACCCACAATTCTATATTTTTTTCATTGATATGTTACTGAATCTAAAACAATGCTTGGTGAAAAGTCAGTGATCATTAAAAGTTTAGTAAACTAATTAAAATGTCATAGTTTTTCTAATTTAGGTAATTTTAAAAATACAGATGATCTCCAGTATAAAATGGTTCAACTTATAACTTTTCAACTTTAGGATGGTACAAAGGTGATATTCAGCAGCATCTGTACTTCTAGTACCCAAATAACCATTCTGTTTTTCAGTTTCAGTGCAGCATTTAATAAATTACATGAAATATTCAACACTTTATGATAAAATAGGCTTTGTGTTGGATGACTTTTCCCAACTGTAGGCTAATGTAAGTATTCTGAGTACATTTAACTTAGGCTAGGCTAAGCTATGATGTTCAGTAGGTTAGACGTATTAAATGCATTTTTGATTTATGACATTTTCAACTTACTGTGGGCTTACCGGGAAGTAACCCCACTATAAGCCAAGGAGAATCTGTATTACACTGAGAGTACTGCTTTTAGTTCAGATGTAGAAGTTCACAAAAGATCATCATTTCTGTCTTAATTCTGAGAGAACTCTAGATATAATAAAATATTATGTATCTGCATCTTTACGAACTACAGAGAGTGATGAGATCTTTTAGAACAATAGTGGCCACTTTAAAGCCTGGAGTATTAGCTAATTTCAAGAGTGCATCCAGAAGGAGCTAGCCATCTTTAAGCAGAAAACTTTTGTTGGTAAAAGGAAGAAATAGGAGAATTATAATAACCATGCATCTTCTTGTATAGTGGATGGGAATCTGAAAGAATCCCAACCACTGGTTTGTCCTCTTTTTCCGCTAATTTTACCCCATGAGACATTTGTAAAATAAGTGATATTTCAGGATACCAACAGAAGAACTGGACAGAGGGGGATCTTATATAGTCCAATAGTGCAAGTGGAACCAGCCTGATCCCATCCCTAAGATATTTGAAACTAAAGGTGACCTGAAAACCACTAACCCAACCTAGATTCAATTTACCTCCTCATTACATCAAAAAGATCAACCCCTTACTCTAACAAAGGAAATTACAAGATCTTTCTAGAAAAAAAACTTATCAACTTCAGTTTTTATTGTTTTTCATACATAATCCATAGCATATAATAAAAATTTATGAGACCTATAAAATAATAGGAAAATGTTTTCCATAATACTGTTAACAGAAGTAGATCCAGCAATGATCCAGACCCAGACCCAGACATTAGCATTAGCAGAAATTATGTATGTGTGTCAATGTATATGAAATATACATACATATAGTATGTATACATATTTTCAAAATCGATTAAAAAGATTATTCTACAAAATGATACCTCAAGGAACTAAAAGTAGACCTACCATTTGATCCAGCAATCCTCCTACTGGGTATATACCCAAAGGAAAAAAAGACATTCTATAAAAAAGACATCTGCACTTGAATGTTTATAGCAGCACAATTCACAATTGCAAAGATGTGGAAACAACCCAAGTGCCCATCAATACAGGAGTGGATTAATAAAATGTGATATACGTATACCATGGACTACTACTCGGCCATAAAAAAGATGAACTACCTATTGTATTATCGTGGATGGAGCTGGAGCCCATTCTTCTAAATGAAGTATCACAAAAATGGAAAAACAAACACCACATGTACTCATCATTAAATTGGTACTAATTGGTCAACACTAATGTGCACGTTTGGGAAGTACCATTCACAGGATGTTGGGCAGGTGGGAGGGACGCAGAGGGGGTGGGTAAGTCCACACCTAAGGGATGCAGCGCACACTGGGGGATGGGCACGTTTGTCGGTCAGTGCAAAAACAATTTATGTAACCAAAGCATGTGTACCCTGGTAATACTCTGAAATTTAAAAAAAGAAAAGAAAACAATCTATGTAAAAGGTTTAATAAAGTGCTGAGCATGAAATTAAAAAAAAATAAAAATAGAAAATCTAAAACAAAAACCAAAGAGGAATTCTAGAACTTAAAAAAATACATATTTGAAATAAGAATATCATTGCATGGGGTTACAACAGGCTAGATATAGTGAAACAAAGAGTAATGAACCCAAACAGAGGCTAATAGAAGTTATTCAAATGGAGCATTGGATAAAAACCAGAGCAGAGCCTGGGTGTGTGGGTGTGCGGTGTCAGAGTATACATACATACACGTGTGTGTGTCGTGTGTGTTCATTCAACATACGTTTACAGTGGTGCCTTAGATTGAGAGGAGAAACAGAACATGGGGAAGAAAAACATTTTTGAAAAGATCATTACCATGATTTTTCCAATTTACCAAAATTCAAGAAATTAATCAACCCATATATCCAAGAATCTCTGTGACGTTCCTCCCCATACCGGATAAAACCAATAAACAATAACAACACACCCGAGGCCTATCAAAGGCTGAAAAACAAAAATAAAGGAACTTAAGAGTAGCCAGGAGGAGAGTACATTATGTTCAAGATGACAAGAATAAAAGCTAAAAGGGAAGAGAATTACAACTTTTGAATGCTGACTGCTGAGAGAAATAAAAATGTCCATCTTGAATTCTAGACCCAATGAAAATATCCTTCAAATATGAGAGCAATTAAAGAAACTTTCAGTCAAATAAAAGCTGAAGCAATTTGCCACCAGATAGCTATACTTCTAGAAATCCTAAAGAATGTGCTTTTGCCAAAGGCAAATTATCCAACGTGAAAGCCCAGATGGCAAAAAGAAATAAAGTGAACCAGAAAGGGGTAATAAATTGATAAATATAAAATATTATCTAAAATTTGTACTTAGAAGAAAAGCAGACATAATAATAAATGTGGTCTGTACAGCACATGCAGGACTAAATTATATGCCAACAATAGCACAAAGAACAGGGATGGAAGTAATTCACAGTTTTTATGTTGACTGCAAAGTAGAATAACATTAATTCAAGATGTACTGTGATAAATACTTAATCTCTTGGGAAACCACTAAGATTATAATACAAGGACAAATAATAAAAAACTCAATGGAAGAAAAAAGTAGAATACCAACACATTCAAAAAGGGAGGAAAGGAGGCACCAAAGAAACTGAGAATGATACAAGCAGAAAACAAATGCAAAGCGGGTGGACTGAAACCTAAATATATTAATAGTCATATTAAATATAAATTAAAATATAGAGATTACATATTAATTTTATAATTATGTTATTTATAAGAGCCATATTTAAATATAAGGACATGGATGAAAAAGCTGGAAAAAATAAACCATGCAAGCATTAATCATAACAAATAAAGTATGGATATATTAATAACACGCAAAGGAAACTTCAGTACAAGAACTATTGCCACAGATAAAGAAGGATATTTTATAACAATACAACGGTGCTATAATATAATAACAATGTCCTGGATTTTTTTTCCCCCATCACTTCTTTATCCTGAAAACAATACTGTATGAGGTTCAGGGCTGTTTCAACCTCCAAACAAATCTCCTACTGAACATACACGACCATGGCAAGACATTTGGGACATGTTTAACTCTCTTCAGTAGTATCTCTGAATTATCTCTTATCTTTTACTTAGAAAATGGTTTGTATTTAGTACTTATAGTTTTGTTCAAATGAAAGCTTTACTGAATTTTAATTATTAGGATAAAGTTTTGTAAATAAATCTGATTTAAATAATAGGATATAAGTTTGCAGATCTACTAGTAAACTAACTAAGCTCAGGAGTTCAAAGGTGAATAATTCCTGCCATTGAACAACAATTAACCCACAGGTTAACTGCAGAGACAAATAAGGGAGCAATTGCAATCTTTTTGAAAGGTATGCAAGGGTTTTTCGAACGAAGCTGCAGGAGCACAGGCAAACCGTGTAATTCACTTTAGATTCTGCAAGAAAGGGTGATGAGGGGTGTGCCAGGTTGTGCAAGGGCCCTGTGGCATGCCACACGGGTTGGAAGAGAGCATTGAGCATAGCTAATCAGCTCTGTGTTGGATCCTGGAATTGTCTTATGACTATTTTTAATTAAATGGAGGATAAATTTAAATACCTCATGTGAGTGCAATATGCTACAATAACATCATGCAGAGAGGTTGCAGAGAGGTAAAACAGTCTACTAAAATTCTATTTAACTTGCTGAACATACATTCTGAATGTATACTTTATCATCCTCTGTGACAATTCCATCCTCGTACCTGTAAATTACCAGGAAAACAAAATTATATAAATCATATTAATTTTGAATTAGTCAAATATGTTATATTTATTTATATTTTTAGCTTTATTAATAGCCCTAAGAATATATCAAAAACAATAAGTATAAAATTTTTAATAATGATCCACTTTCTCTTACATATAATAACAGGAAAAAAGGAAATAGCATGGATATAATAGATATATATATAATTCAAAATACTCAATTTAGTTAATAAATTCAGTTGCTAATGCAATTATGCATTATAATGGCTGTTCGAACTTAGGCTTTTCCCTTTGTTCTTGTTCACTATTTTTGTGAGGATAAAAATAACACCAAAATTGCCAAAAATGTGTAAAGAAATGATAGATTAGAAAATTTGACATACATACAAATTATGCATTGATAAATGATATCTTAAATCCAACATAAATTTATCTATTATATTAGATTGGTTAAAGACATTGCTACCTCAATTCCAAGTATATTTATAAGTAATGTTGCTCTCAGATGAAACATCAATTTGTACAAGTCTTTATGAAAGTTGTCTTAGAGCTGGAAACAAGTCTTGTATGTCTTCGAACCTACCATGAAACCTAGTACGTTGCTTTGAACATGGTAAATTGTCAGCAGTTTTTTGCACTACATACTTGCTGCATACATAATTAAAGTTGGTTACATTCCTCTTAACATTTAATATTTTATTTTTGTTCTATGATCTTTCTTCATTGAATAATGGATACATTCTTTAAATCTTTTTTTCAGTTTATCAATTCTTTCATAAGCTATTCGTAACCTAACTCACTTGAGTTTTCAATTATTTTTTCATTTCTATAATAATTTTTTTCTTCAAATTACTGATTTTATATCATCTTTCTCGTTACTCAGAATTAAATTTCTTTTATTTCTTTAACCTATTCATTTTGTATTTTGTCTTATAATTCCTATATCATACCACTTTATGAGCCTAATTCTTCTGCCTGCTCTCCTGCTCATTCCTATGTGTAGCAACGTGTTTCTCCATTTATTTTGTGATATTTGACAGTGAGCTCATATTTCTTAGAACTTTATCTTCAAGATTCTTCAAGGCTTAGTGTTAAGGCAGCTTCTTCCAGAGAAAATACGTATCTGATTTTGCCACACAATAGCACATCCAATTAAAATTAACCTTTTGGCTTTAATGTTTAGGGTCAGCTACCAGGGACATGAATTCATTGTTGAAGGTAGTAGAGCTGGCTACCAGATATGTGGAGAGATTATTGTTCTTATTCAGTGACTGATGGCAGTAAGTGAGCCCGCTTAATTCTAGCTCACCCTTGTTACGGACTCAACGTTGTGTTCCTCTCAGATTCATAGGTTGAAATTTTCGCCCCCAATGTAGTGGTATTAGGAGGTAGGGACGAGGCAGGGCCCTCACGAACGGAACTAGTGCCCCTCTAAGAAAAGACACAGAGCTTGTTTTCCCTCCCTCAGTTCCCACCATCTGGGGATGCGGCAGGACAGCTGTCTACAAACAGGACGGGTTCCCTCACCAGACGCTGGCTCTGCCGGCGCCTGGTGCTTGGACCTCCCGGCCCCCAGGACTGTGAGAAATGAATATTATTTAAGCCACCTAGTCTACGGTGTGCTGTTATAGCAGCCTGAAATAACTGACACACTTGCCTTGAAGAGATGCTTTGTATTCGTAACTGGGGTTGGGGTCAAGGAGAGTGTATTAGTTTTCTAGGGCTACTGTAACGAATTACTCCAAATTTATTGCCGTAAGGCAATACAAATTTATTATCTTATAGCTCCAGAGTTCCAAAGTCTGAAATGGATTTCATCTAACTATAATCAAAGTATCCAAAGAGCTACATTCTCTGTGGAAGTTCTAGGGGAGAATTCGTTTCTCCGCCTTTTCCAGCTGCCCAGATTCCTTGGCTTGTGGCCGGCTCACTCCCTCGCTTCAAAGCCGCAAAGACCTGCTCAGGTCTTTCTTGCACTGATCGCGTCTAACGCGGACTCTGCCCACCTCTTCCACTGCTAAGGGCTCTTGTGATGGCAGTGAACCCACCTGGATGATCCGGGATCATCTCCTTATTTTAAGATCAGTTAATACCAAACCTAACTCCTCTATGTCAGGTAACATGACATGTTCACAGGCTCCAGGAATTAGGAATTGTATATCTTTGCGTGTGGCCATTATCCTGCCTATTACAGAGGGTATCTATTAGAGTTTTGTCCTTGAGTGGGCACTTAACTTTCTCTATTTTCCTGTAAGCCGTGAGAATCATGAAGAGTAAAGGTCAATTTTGTGAGATTTGTTAGGTGCCTTCAAGGCTAAAAGTGACTTCGGGGCTCTTTAGGTTCCCCATTGACTTAACATTTACCTTGATTCTGCATATTTCTTACAGCCTTGGCAGCCCATTGATGCATTTAACAATGTAATTTGTTATAGTTTTTCTATAACTTCAGGTGTTTTGGAGAAAGAGTTGGTTAGGGTAACTTGTCCGCCAATAAATGGATAGCATAGCAATATGATTTTTTTTGAAGACTCTTTCCTGTTAATTTCAGTTAAAAATAAAATTTAATGACCAAATATAATTTTACTAAGGTTATTTTTAATATATGATAGATATGTGATGTATATAATAGTAATCTTTCCATCTTTTTTCATCTAAAATTATTTTTCACCAATTATTTTTTATAAACATAGGTTAATCAAAGGATAATTGTGTCTTCCAGCTATTTCCTGGTTGCCCACGACTTGCTCAGGTTCTATCATCTCACCACCATTTCCTGACATATTCCTTGACAAGTAGAAGGGGTTCTGGTCTCTTCAATTTAATTCTACCCCATAAACTTTTAATGAATACCTCTCTATGCAATTAATTCCGTAGGACTAAAAAGGAGGCTAAATTAAGATAGAACATCAACTTTTCCCCCAAGGAACTCTGAACCTAATAGCAAATACAACAAGTGAACAGGTTATGGTATAGTCAGGTTATAGTATAATACATACAATAATAACAATTTTGTTTCTGGATAAAATGGTAACACAAAAATAGAGTTATAAACTACATTCGGGTGCAATTGGAAAGAAATCATGAAGACGGAAAAGGCTACACTGAGTCTTTAAAAATAAATTTGCCAATGAGAGAAGAGAAAAATCACATTCTAGGAAAAGCTAGAGGATGAGAAAAAGCAAAACGTGAATTTCAAATAGCTCAGCCTAAGTTGAAGACATATTGCACTTCACAGAATAGTGAACAATGAAGTCAGAGAAAAAGCGGTTTGCAAGGTTCGTATCTTAGAAGGTATTAGCCACACAAAGCATTTGAAAATATTTTGCCTATAGTAGTTCACAAACTCAGCTGCTCATCAAAATTTTCTGTCTGAATTGTCACATATGTAGATTACTGAGCCTAATCTCCAGACGTACTGAATCAGAAGCAACTTGGAGTAAACAATTTTAATAAGCTTCCAGATAATTCTGATATAAATTTTATCAGTTAGGATCCTTTGGGCTGCAGACAACGGAAAACTTTAAGAACTCATTTAAAAAGGAGATGTATTATCTCATATATTAACTAATTCCAAGATAGGATATCTCAATTAGTAAACAATTTGGTGGCTCCATGATGTAAACAAGAATTTAGATCATTTCTGTTTTTTGCTTTGCATTTTCCAGCATGTCAGCTACTCCTGAAATGGGCTCAGTGGCCCTAGGCTCTCTCTCTTCTCGTGGGAAATGAAACGTACTGCAGAGATGCCTCTGCCAACAGATACTTCCTCATATTTCATCATTCAAAGTTGCATTAGATAGCCACCCTTGAAACACTCACTGTCATGGGCAAGAGATTTACTGTGACTGCTAATCAGCATTCATCCTTTGATGCTGAGGAGAAGCCTGGGCTTCTGTGCAATAAATAGGTACACAGTATCTGGAAAAATTAAGTCGGAGTTTTGATATAATAAAGATGTGGGGTATTGTCTGCTGTTGGGCAGACAACCCACAGTGTCTACCACGCAGAAGATCATTGAACCAATCAATATTTGGGAACCACTACATACAATATTAGTGTTTTCAGTTAGAGATAAACATGACTAGGTTGGTATTTTCAAAAAAATCCGTAGGCATTTGGAGAATGATGTAAGTCAGATCCTTTTTGTTTTTCAAGTAGAAAAATAGTTACTAGATTATTTCAGTAAGATATCAAAAAGAGGGTAATATTTTTACCTAAGAGAATAACGTTGGTAATTAATAAGAGAGGGTATATCTCTTCACTTAATTGCACTTCGAAATATTGCTTTTTTTTTATGAATTAAAGTTTTGCAATAACCATGTCAAGCAAGTTGATTGGCGCCATTTTCCAGCGGCAGGTTCCCCCCTCACGTCTCTGTGTCACATTTTGGTTATTCTTTCAATATTTCAAACTTTTTCATTGTATCTGTTATAGTGATCTTAGATTAGTGATCCTTGGCATTACTATTGTAATTGTTTTGGGGTGCAATGAGCCATGCCCATGTAAGACAGTGAACTTAATTGATAAATTTTGTGTGTTCTGACTGTTCCACAGACCTGCTGTTCCTCCATCTCTTCAGGCCTTCCTGTTCTGTGAGACACAAAATATTGAAATTAGGCCCATTAATAACTCTACAGTGGCCTCTAAGTGTTCAAGTAAAAGGAAGAGTAACGTATCTCTCACTTTAAGTCAAATGCTCAGAATGATTTGGCTCAGTGAGGAGGCATGTCAAAAGCCGAGATATGCCAAATACTAGGCCTCCTGTACCAAAGAGCCAAGTTGTGAATGCAAAGGAAAAGTTCTTAAAGGAAATTAAAAGTGCTACTTCTGTGAACACATGAATAATAAGAAAACAAAACAGCCTTATTACTGATATGCAGAAAGTTGTAGTGATCTAGACAGAAGACCAAACCAGCCACAATATTCCCTTAAGTCAAAGCCTAATCCAGAGCAAGGTCCTACCTCTCCAATTATATGAGGACTGAGAGAGGTGAGGAAGCTGCAGGAAAGTTGGAAGTCAGCAGAGGTTGGTTCACGACACTTAAGAAGCGAAGCCACTTCCATAACATAACGGTATAAGGCGAAGCAGCAAGTTCTGTTGCAGAAGCTGCGTAAGTTTTCCAGAAGATCCAGATAAAATTATTGATGAAGGTGGCTACACCAAACAACAGATTTTTCAATGTAGACAAAATAGCCTTATGTTGGAAGAAGGCTCCATCTTCTTTCATATCTTAAAGGAAGTTACTTTCAAAAAGTCAGTGCCTGGCTTTCAAGTTTCAAAGGAAAGACTGACTGTCCTGTTAGGGGCTAATGCAGCTGATGACTTTCAGTTGAAGACAATACTCATTCATCATTCTGAAAATTATAGGTCCCTTAAGATTTGCACTAAATCTACTCTTCCTGTGCACTATAAACGGGAAAATAAAGCCTGGATGTCAGCACATCTGTTTACAGCATGGTTCACTGACTATTTGAAGTCCACTATTCAGATCTATTACTGAGAAAAAAAATATTTCTTTCAAAATATTACCACTCATTGAAAATACACGTGGTCACTAAGAGCTCTGATGGAAATGTATGATGAGATTAATGTTGTTTTTGTGCCTATAGGTCATGGATTAAGGAGTAATTTTGACCTTTAAGTCTTATTATTAGGAGATAAATCTTACAAGGCTATAGCTGCCATAGATTCCTGTGATGTGCCTGGGCAAAGTAAATTGAAAACCTTCTAGAAAGGATTCACTATTCGAGACAGCATTAAGAACATTTGTGATTCATAGGAGGAAGTCGAAATATCAACATGATCAGGGGTTTAAAAAACCGCTCGTGGATCACTATGAGGGGTTGAAGATTTCAGTGGATGAAGTAACTGCAGATGTGGTAGGAATAGCAAGAGAACTAGAATTAGCAGTGGAGCCTGCTTGATGCTATGAAAAGCAGAGAGAAAGCAGAGCCTGAAGGTATAACT
>CAUYSK010007227.1:0-26571 GCA_963575035.1 Avahi laniger | reverse complement strand
ATGCCCGGCTAATTTTTTCTATATATTTTTAGTTGTCCAATTAATTTCTTTCTAATTTTAGTAGAGACGGGGTCTAGCTCTTGCTCAGGCTGGTCTCGAACTCCTGAGCTCAAACAATCCGCCCGCCTCGGCCTCCCAGAGTGCTAGGATTACAGGCGTGAGCCACCGCGCCCGGCCGATAAACTTTTTTATTCTAATTTGTTTTGTAGAATCTTTCAGATTTTCTGAGTAGAGTCAAAGGATCTACGAAGACCAAAAGTTATTTCTTCTTTTCCATTTCTTATCCTTTTTTCCCATGTTTTTCTGCATAGCACTGGTTGGGACCTCCAGTACTTTGTTGAATAGAGTGGCTATAGCAGGAATCTTTGTCTTGTTTTTCTGACTTTTTAAGAAATGCTTCTGACATTTAGACACTGAGAATGAAGTTTGCTGTGGATTTTTGATAGAAATATTTTATCAGGTTAACAAAGTTTCCTTTAGTTTTTATTATAGTTTGCTAAGGGGTTTTATTTTAAATGGGCATTAAACTTACCAAATAGTTTTTTTTCTGCACTTATTGTGAGGATTATATTTTTTCCTTTTGTCTGTTAATAGGATGAGTGACATTTTTAGATTTTTTTAATGTTAAAATTACCCTTAAATTCCTGGAATAAATTTATCTTGATCATGATGTATTATATTTTTTATGTATTGTTATGTTCAGTGTACTTATTGTTCAGTATTTTAAAACTGTCTTCTTGAGTGGTGTTGGCCTGTAATTTTTCTATTTTGTGCTATCCCTGTCTAGTTTTTGGTATTAAGATTCTATTAATCTTCTAAAATGCATTGGGGTCTCTTCTCTTTTTTTCCTTATCATGGACGATTAGGAAAGATTAGATTAGATTACTCCTTGAAAGGTTGGTGGAATTTACTTGTAAAACAATCTTTTTCTGTCATTTTCTTTATGGAACGATTTTAAACTTCTAATTCAACTTATTTAAAGGAGTAAATGGCTCTTTAGGCTTTCAATTTTTTTAAAGTCACTTTTGGTAAGTTATGTCTGTCTAGGAATTTGTTCATTTCATTTAAGTTCTCAAATACATCTGCATGTACTTATTAAGCATGTTCCCTTTGTGATCTCCCTCATTAAAATTTCACCATTTTATACCATTGTACCCTCCTTGTTAGCTGTTACCAACCCTGCATCTTACAAATGAGGAAACGGGCTCAGAGAGGGGAAGTCACTTGCCCAGGTCAAACAGCCAGAAAGCAGCAGAGCCAGGATTTAACGGCAAGCCTTTCTGCATTGCAAACTGCTATTTCTGCTGCATCCTGCTGGGCCTTGAGGGGTGCGTAGGATTTGGACAGCAGAGATGGGAAGGAAGGGGCCTGTGTGGACGAGGAGCAGCACGTGCAGATGCGCGGTGGTTAGGAAAGAGGGGAGAGGTCTGACGGGACTGAGCCCTCCGGTGGGAGGGGGACAGTGGGCGGTGAGCGTGGTGGGCACGTGCCTTTGCTGCTGAGTCCTCCTGAGACATAGAGAGAGGCAGGAAACGTGGGCTCTGCTCCCAGGGAACTCACCGACTAGTCGGGGCATCAAGACTGACCCAGGGAAGTCGGGACCGGGCTCGTTGCCACGTGGATGGTGGGGACAATCAGGGTTGTCAGAGTGTTGAGAAGACACACCCTTTGGCTGGGGTGGTCAGCCCTTTGTGAGATGCGTGGGATTTGACCGATGACGAGGAGGGAGGGCCACTGGGCATGGGCAGTGGTGTGACGGCTGGAAGGTGGAGATGTGTCCAGGAGACTTGGGCTGGGTCTGAGCATCTGCTGGCCCTTTCTCTACCCTCCACTCACTAGTCCAGCTTCCACTTCCTTCTTTTCTTTTCCAAACAGCGGAGGCCAGATTTTTGTGGTTTAGAATGGAAAGACATGTTAATTTTGATGCATCCTTCATATGCAAATTTTAAATTAGGGACTTATCGCACTGGGTAAGTGGTGGCAGGCTGGTGTGAAGAAGCCAGCTGGGACGTTCCCAAGGTGTTGGCATGAGCCCCCATTGGCTGTGAGATCCTGCCTGTGAAAACCCTCGGGTCCATCTGAAGTTGTTGACCCCTGTGGGTGCCGGTGAGTTCTGGCCAAACGGTTTGTCAGATAAGTGCCAGGTTCCTCCATCTCCACAAATGCCCCTTTATCAGGGAGGAGGAGGCGGAGAAAAGCAGGGTGGACAACAGGGTCCCAGAGTCAGGTGGATTCAAGCCTAGTGCCGTCATTTCATGAGCAGGTATAACAACTTGACTCTTCTGGGCCTCAGTTTCCTCATTTGCACAAGGGGCATAATAATAGTGCCCACGTCATAGGGAGACTCTAGGGATTGAATGACTTAAGGATCGTGCCAGGCATATGAGCGCACTCAATGTGTTAGATGGGGTTACTGTTATTACAGGCTGTGTTTCTTTAGGAAAGTTATTTGCTAATTGCAGACAGTGAAGGAAAAGTTTGGGGTGCTACCAAATTGTGTCATTGGGAGCCTGTCTTCATCTGAGGGTGGCAGGAGTTGGGGAAAGTGCCCATTCCCGGGGGAGGTCTGAGGATTCTTATTTCCAGATAAGGAAACCCAGAAAGGTCAAGGAACTTGAGTCAGAATTCAAATTCAGGCTTCTCTGACTCCTAACCCAGTGTTCTTTTCTCTGGGCCTCATCCCTCCCCATGAAACATCAGCTGTCCAGTGGTCGCTCACAGATGTCCCACAGTCATCGTGGAGCTGGGAGAGCCCGGGAGGAGGCCTGGGATTCGATCTGAGGCCTGCCTGACTCCAGAGCTCCTCCCTCAATCTCCACATTACACTGTGTTCCCCTGAGGATGTTTTATGAAACAAACAAAAAAAGCCCTCTGTGGTGAAAGATGATTGTGAAATGTTGCTATTTCCACTCATCTCTTCGACAATCAAAATGTATACGAACACGTTGAAAGCCCCAACAGATCTTACAGGGAAGACACCTATTTATTTTTGTTTAAACCAGAATTTCACAGACTCCTTTAGAACATAGAATTCCTCCTCATCCTCTTTTTCTTCTTTTTAATGGAATTCCACTTAATCGTCTTGTATACCTAGTATTTTCTAGAACGCCCTTTGGCAACCATTACATTAGGCCAGTTTCCTCTCTTTGGACCTCAGTTTCTCCATCTGTGAAATTAAGGGTTTGGGCATCCAGCCACGATGGCATAACTGGTACTTGGCCTGCCCTCCAGCTGTAAGCAGCCAGAAATCTGGATAAAATACATGACACAATTGCTTTCAGACACTGAACTACAGGCAGCTGAGAACTGTGATTGCAGAGAACAGAGAAGCAAATGACGTGAGCTCTGACTTTCTACCTGGAGGCCATTTTCAAACCACAGGACAGGAAGGTGGAACCCAAGCAGAACGGGGCAGTCTCCCTGATTTGAATGGAATTTGGGGAAGTTGAGCTCCTCGTGGGTTCTGTCCCGGTGATCCTGCATTCATTCTGCCGGCTAGTCATGGAGTAGGAATTACAGGCCAGGCACCATAGAAGGCTCCTCCAAGGAGGGTCCTTTTGGCTGAGACCTGAAGGACGAGTATGAGTTCAGCAGGCATAAAGAGTAGGGAGCAGGAAGGGTTTTGGAGGCAGAGGGAACAGCATGTGAGAGGGCACAGAGAAGGGAGGGAACAGGCATCTGGACTCCATTGAGAGTCGCCCACCAGCCCCTGGTAGCTCAGACCTGGGCAGAGAATGGCTGTGAAATTGCAGAGGGCTGGGCTTGAATAAGCTTGCAGCCTCCCCCACGACAGGAGGAGGGAACTGAGTACAGTCACACACTCCGTGACAACCTTTGGTCAACGATGGACCATGTATATGATGGTGGTCCCATAAGATTATAATGGAGCTGAAAAATTCCTATTGTCTAGTGACATCATAGTTGTCACAGTGGTGTAGCACAAGGCTTTACTCACATGTTTGTGGTGATGCCGGTGTAAAGAAACCTACTGGGCTTGTTGTCATAGGAAGGTCTAGCATGTACAATAACATATGGCATAATACATCATACTTGATAATTACTGTTACCATTTGTATATTTCCTACACTGTGCTTTTTATCATTATTTTAGAGTGTACAACTACTTACAAAAAACCAAGGTAACTGTAAACACCCTCAGGCAGGTCCTTCTGGAGTTATTACAGAAGAAGGCACTGCGTGTCATTGCCCCTGAAGACCTAGTGGGACGAGATATGGGGTGGCACACAGCGATAGTGATGATCTCGATCCTGTGTAGGCCCAGGCTAAAGTGTGTGTTTGTGTCTTAGTTTTCAGTAAAAAAGTTTAAAGAGTAAAAAAAGTTAAAAAATTGGCCGTACGCGGTGGCTCACGCCTGTAATCCTAGCACTCTGGGAGGCCGAGGCGGGTGGATTGTTTGAGCTCAGGAGTTCGAGACCAGCCTGAGCAAGAGCGAGACTCCCGTCTCTACTAAAAATAGAAAGAAATGATCTGGATAACTAAAAATATACAGAAAATATTAGCCGGGCATGGTGGCACATGTCTGTGGTCCCAGCGACTTGGGAGGCTGAAGCAGGAGGATCGCTTGAGCCCAGGAGTCTGAGGTTGCTGTGAGCTAGGCTGACACCACGGCACTCACTCTAGCCCGGGCAAGAGAGTGAGACTCTATCTCAAAAAAAAAAAAAAAAAAAAAAAAGATCAGCTTTCATGGCCACTTGGATCAAGCACCAATCACTGTCATTGTGGGCTACACTAAATGACATTAGGAATCGTCAGAGATTTGCGCAGGATGTAGAACCCCGTCTCTCTTTATTGGCTCAGCTCCTACCTCAGAAATTATTCTCCCTTCCTGTGTGGCTTTGGCACTGGACCAGGTTCAAATCCAGAAAAATCCATTTTTCTAATATTATCACTTGCCCAGACTGCTGATTTCCCCCCCTTCCTTACTGACTCTGCCTCTCAGACTGGAATTTAAAATATTTACCCAGCTCCTTCCTGCTGCCTAGACGGTGGGATTCAGCACCTGAAGTTCCAGGCGGACAGAGCCTGTGTGAGAGGGGGCAGCCGGACCCTGAGATATGGGCTTGTGACGGTGTGAGCTCACCTCCCCTTAGGGCTGCAATTGTCTTGTCACCCGTGGTAGCAATGGGAGCTGGGAATATTCTTGAAAATATTTTTCCCAGTTGCTAATTGACAAAGAAAAAAAAAATGTTGCAAGTTCCTAGTTAGCTTCTCCAAAGGGACCTCTGGAGTGTTTGAGACAGACTCTTTTCTTTGATCCCCACAGGCAGGCAGGCAATTGTAAAAGGTGGCTTGTTTGCAACACAACAAGGAAGTGAACAGGAAAGTCTAAGGGCTGACACGCGAGGGACCGGCAGCAAAGCACGTTGGTCTCACTGCATTCTCTGCTTCCCTAAGTCCTTTTACTCCAAAACGTGTTCTTTTCTAATCTGCAGACTGTTGAGCGTCACTGTCATTTAAGAGCACAGAAATAGAGTGAGATATAATATAGTTGAGTAGGATTTTCAAAAAGATACAAGAAGACACGGAAGAACGTATTGTCAATATTTTGCATTAGAAACCACTGGATTTATTTGAACAATTCAATTCTACTTAATTTCAGCTCATCCGTACAATTCCATGCCATTTCCTTTGAAAATCATTCGATATTGATCTCAATATATAACGGGAAGTAAAAACAGAATAGTGTCCATAGAATAAAGAAAGGAGATGTAAAACAGCCACTCAGGACAGAGGAGAGCTCGAACGAAGGCACGAAGGCGGACGTGCTGGATCTCTACGAGGCCGGGGACAAGGATGTCGCCGTGGATGAGGATGGGGACGACAGCATTCACGAGCCCAAAGAAAAAGCGAAACAACGGAAGGGTCGTGGCTTTGGCTCCGAAGAGGGGTCCCCAGCGTGGATGCGTGAGGATTACGACAGCGTGGAGCAAGAGGGCGATGAACCCCGACCGCAACGCTCCGGGGAAGACTGGATTCTCGTCCCCGGAGTCCACGAGGAAGCCACTGAAGAAGACATCCAGGACACAGTCGCAGAATACGGGGAAATAAAAAACACCCACCTCAGTCAGGAAGGAAAGGCAGAAGAGAGAAGGTGCTATCAGGGACTCGTTGCATACAGCGCTGGGTTGGGGGAAAGACCAGTCTGTGCTACAGGTGCTGGCCCCGGCGGGGAAGTGCGTTCGCTTATCGCTGCTGCTGCTGCTGCATGCGGGCCGATGAGACGATGATCTTGCGGTCAAGAAGCATAAATCGGTGAAGAGATCAGCTTGCAGGTGCGGATTCAGGGCCTGGGGTCAGGGATATGCCAAGGGTCCTATACGCACTGGTGTGGTCTTGGCAGGAACACCGGGAGCAAAGGGCTCCGCCTGAGGGAGAAGACTTGTCCTGGGCGCGGTGGGGCCCCGCAGTGTCTAGTGCGCATGTGCAAAGGAGGCGGACTCGCACGGTGGCAGCGGGGTGCAGCGAGGGGGTCCGCTCTCAGACTCGTCTCTTCTGACCGCCGGGCAGGTGTGGAATCACAGGACAATCCACAGTGTGACGGCCTGTGTGTAGAATCTTTTTCAAGACACCTGGAGTCTCCCTCCAGCCAGGCCCCACCTGACACACTGAGTGAGATTCACAGATGTCCACGTTGTCCCTGCCTCCCAAAGGTCACTCTCTGGAGACGTTCGGTCTAAGTGTCAAACCTTAGAACAATAAACAACACTTGTCTCTTTCGGCTAGCTCTCAGGGTGGACAGTCACGAATTATTACAGCATGAACATGAAGGTGTTTTTAATAGAGATTTGTTTGAAAATGAACAAATGGACAACAATGAAGCATGGTTCAATAACTTCTGGTGGGAACTGATGGAAGCCTTTAGCAATGATGCCATGAATCCATGTTTTATGATACACAAAGGAAGTCATGGTCCATGTTAAGTAATAAAACAGATTATTACTGTACTAACTGATCAGATATTGTTGTTGTTGCCTAGTTTGTGTGTGTTTTCTATGAGTTGTGGTAACACATATACACTCCCTCTTTAAGTACTTATATTTTCTCATTTCCTTAAAGTATATTGCTAAAGGTAAATTTAAAAAGAGAACATTTCCATATTTCGAATACTTTTGAAAGCATTGAATATTTTAAAATTTTTTTAAGTGTCTCATACCCATTATACAACTGTAGTTTAATATTTATGTCAAAAACAGTTGGAGTCCAGCCTGGGCAATATAGCAAGACCCCATCTCTATGAAAACTTTTTTCTTTGTTGGCTGTGTTCCAAATTTTTTTATATAGGGATTTTTTTTAAATGTTCACTCCTAATGAGTGCCTCTAATATGGGAAATTTCAAATGAGAAAAAACAGAATTTGTTTATTTGAGGAAAACATCAAAGATATAATTAGGTAGAATGGAAGCAGGTGACCTAATGCAAACACATACAAAGAAATAAGCAGAACACCATTGTGGTTTGTACTTGGCAAGTTAAGGAGGAGAGGAAAGGGCAATGGGGAGTAGGTTAAGGACTGTAATTTTAGGGGGTCCCAAGAAAACCTCACTGAGAATTATGAGTTTTTAGTAATTTCTTGATGGAGAGCAAGGTATAAATACAAGATGTAAATTTAATTTGTTGTAGTATTAAAATGTTGAAATATCCTACTAAATTAACTATTTTTAAAATTTTTCTATTTTAAATTATCATGGATACATAAGAGTATATATTTTTGAGGTACCTGTGTTATTCATTCACTCCAATAATTGACCTATTTTTATCATTACTGTATCTCAACTAACTAGGTACATCATCATAATATCCAAGTAAGGACATTACTACTATCTACATTTCAACCTACTCTCAATGATGAAATTGATTAGCTGCTATTATTATTTCCATCTTACAGATTGGAACAGTGAGGTCCAGATTACCTGTGTAACTTAACAAAGATGACTCTAGAACTATGAGTATGAGTTTCAAGTACTTCCTTAATCTCATGTCTCTCTCTGCTCAATGTCCCATCTATTTCATCACTTTCCCAGTCATAATTCTAGAACTGTCTGCACCTTCAATCTTGCTCCCATTATAATCTGATTTCCCCCAGGTCAGACCTCTTTCCTGTGATTTCTCTGAGATGGTTCTTGTCAAAATCGATGTTATACACGTGTTCCCACAGCCAATCATCACTTTCCTAATCTCAATTTATGGGACCCTCAGCAGCTTTCAGCAAAGTTGAAAACTCCTTCCTGAACTCTTTTTAAATTTTTTACTTAGTTGACACTATGCATTCATTCCTTCTCTCTCTCTCTCTCTTTGTCTCTCTGCCTCTCTCTCTTTCTCTCCCCCTCTCCCTCCCTCCCTCTCTCTCTCTCTCTCTCAGGCTTACTTCCTTTTTCCAACCTATAAATGTTAAAATCCCCAGAACTGAGCTTCAAGCCGGCCTTCCCCGCTCCACTCATACTATACGCCATCATTCTGTCCCATGGCTTTGAACCATGTATGAACAGTGACTTCCAAAACTCCCTGGAACTCTTGGATATTGTGAATAATTTTGCAATGAATATGGGAGTACAAATATCTCTTCAAGATCCTAATATATCTTTGGATAAATACCTAAAAGTCAATATTACTGGATCATGTAACAGCAATATTTTTAATTTATTGGGGAGACTCCATGCTGTTTCTCACAGAAGCTTGCCATTTAACATTTCTACCAACACTCTACAAGAGCTCCAGTCTGTCCACATCCTCACCAGCACTTTTTTCTGTTTTTGTTTTTTGAGTTGTTGTTGTGTGTAGGTGTGTGTATTTGTGTGTGTTTTGTACTGATGAACCTAACCTACATGGTGATATCTTACTGTGGCTTTGATTTGTATTACTATTTCCATGATGATTAGTGATTTCTGAGTATCTAATACACCTTTTGGGGATCTGTATGTTTTCTTTGGAGAAATCTCTATTCAAGTCCTTTATACATTTTTAATTGGGTTACTTGGGGTTCTTTTTGTTGTTGTTATTGAGTCGTAGGATTTTCTTATATATTTTTTGGTTATTAGATCATTATCAGATAAATGGTTTGCAAATATTTTCTCCCATTCTGTTCAGCTTTTAACTCTGTCGATTGATTCATTTCTGTCCAAAGCTTTTTTAGTCTAATGTAGTCCCACTAGTCTATTTTTGTATTTGTTGTTTGTGCTTTTGGTGTCACATGCAAGAAATAATTGCCAAGACCAAAATCAAGATGCTCACCTATGTTTTACAATTTCAGGTTTATCTTTTAAGTTAATAAACTTAATTGATATTGAGTTGATTTTTATATATGATATAAAAGAAGAATCCAACTTCATAGCTTTGGCTATTCAGGATTCATTATGGTTCCATATAAATTTTAGAATGTTTTTTCTATTTCTGCAAAACATGCCATTGGTAAATTAATAGGGATTACCTTGAGTCTCTAGGTTATAGTATGTAGTATGGACAATTTAATGATATTAAGTCTTCCAATTCATGAACAAGGGATATCTTTTCATTTATTTGTGTTTTCTTTAATTTATTTCAGGAATTTCTTTGTACTTTTCAGTATATTACCCCCTTAGTTAAGTTTATTCTTAAGGATTTCATTATTTTTTGATGCTACCTTATATCATTTAATATAAATATATACAATTTTTCCTCTAGCATTTCTACATTCTGCCTTTGCTTTATTGTGTTTTCATTTTATTAGTTAACATGCACTCTATCCTTCATATTTCATAAGAACTAGTGCTTGTAGGAAGAACCTTGATTACATTTACCTTAAATTTTTGCATGAAAAATATACCGTAACGGGACACACAAAAAAGGGAAAGATATTCCATGCTCATGGATTATAAGAATCAATCTTGTTAAAATGTACATACTACCCACAACAATCTACAGATTCAATGCAATCTCCATTAAAATGTCAATGACATTCTTCACAGAAATAGAAAAAATAATCCTAAAATTATGTGGAACCACAGCCAAAATAGCCAAAGCCATCCCGAGCAAAGAAACAAAATTGGGGCCGGGTGCGGTGGCTCACGCCTGTAATCCTAGCACTCTGGGAGGCCGAGGCAGGCGGATTGTTTGAACTCAGGAGTTCGAAACCAGCCTGAGCAAGAGCGAGACCCTGTCTCTACTAAAAATAGAAAGAAATTAATGGGACAACTAAAAATATATAGAAAAAAAAAATTAGCCGGGCATGGTGGCGCATGCCTGTAGTCCCAGCTACTCGGGACGCTGAGGCAGAAGGATTGCTTGAGTCCAGGAGTTTGAGGTTGCTGTGAGCTAGGCTAACGCCATGGCACTCACTCTAGCCTGGGCAAAAGAGTGAGACTCTGTCTCAAAAAAAAAAAAAAAAAGAAAAGAAAAGAAACAAAACTGGAGCAATCACATCTCTGACTTCAAACTATACCACAGAGTGGTAGTAACCAAAACAGCATGGTACTGGCATAAAAACAGGCACATAGGACCAATGGAATAGAATAGAGAACCCAGAAATAAGTCCATACATCTATAGCAAACTTATCTTTGGTGAAAGTGCCAAGAACATACAGTGGGAAAAGGACAGTCTCTTTAAGAAATGGTGCTGGGAAAACTGGATATCCATATGCAGAAGAATGAAACTAGACCCTTATCTCTTGCCATCTATAAAAATCAAATCAAAATGGATCAAAGACTTATATCTAACACCTGAAACTATGAAATTACTGAAAGAAAACGTTGGTGAAATGCTTCAGAATATTGGTCTAGGCAAAGACTTCTTGAATAATACCCCTAAAGCACAAGCAACTAAAGCAAAATTGGACCAATGGGATCATATCAAGCTAAAAAGCTTCTTCACAGCAAAAGGAAACAATCAACAAAGCACAGAGACAACTCACAGAATGTGAGAAAAAATTTGTAAACTATATGAAATTAATCTAGGCCGGTGGCTCATACCTGTAATCCTAGCACTCTGGGAGGCCAAGGCAGGTGGATCGCTCAAGGTCAGAGTTCGAGACTGGCCTGAGCAAGAGTGAGACCCCATCTCTACTAAAAAATAGAAAGAAATGATCTGTACAACTAAAAAAAAAAATATATATATATATATATATATATATATATATAAAAATTAGCCGGACATGGTGGCACATGTCTGTAGTCCCAGCTACTCAGGAGGCTGAGGCAGAAGGATCGCTTGAGCCCAGGAGTCTGAGGTTGCTGTGAGCTAGGCTGACACCACAGCACTCTAGCCCAGGCAACAGAGCAAGACTCTGTCTCAAAAAAAAATTAATCTGACAAGAAATTAATAACTAGAATATATAAGGAGCTCCAACAACTCAATATGAAAAAATCAAATAATCCTATTAAGAATGGGCAGAGGATCTGAATAGACATTTCTCAAAAGAAGACCTAGAAATGGCCAATGGGTATATGAAAAAATGCTCAATATCATTAGTCAGAGAAATACAAATCAAAACTACAATGAGGTATCATATCACCCCACTTAAAATGGCTTTTATTAAAAAGACAGGCAATAACAAATGCTGGCAAACACATTAAGAAAGAGAAACCCTCATACACTGTTAGTGGGAATGTAAATTAGTGCAACCACTATGGAGAACAGTATGGAGGTTCCTCAAAAAACTAAAAATAGCACTACCATATGACCCAGAAATCCCACTGCTAGGTATATAATCCATAAGAAGGGAATTTAGTATATTGAAAAGATAACTGCACTCCCATGTTTATTGCAACACTATTCACAATAGCCAAGATATGAAATCAACCTATGTGTCCATCAATGGATGAATGGATAAAGAAATTGTGGTACATATATGCAATGGAACATTATATGGCCACAAAAAACAATGAAATCCTGCCATTTGCAACAACATGGATAGAACTGGAGAACAGTATGTTAAGTGAAATAAGCCAAGCACAGAAAGACAAATCTCACATGTTCTCACTCATATGTGGGAGTTAAATATTAGAAACAGTTGATCTCATGGAGATAGAGAATACAATGATGGTTACCAGAGGCTGGGAAAGGTAGTGAGGAGAAGGGATAAAGTGGGGATGGTTAATGGGTACAAAAGTATAGTTAGATAGGTAGAGAGAATGAACAATATTTCATAGTACAACAAATTCACTATAATCAACAAGAAGTTAGGTTATACTTCAAAATAATTAAGAGTGGAATTAGAATGTTCCTAACACAAAGAAATGATAAATGCCTGAGGTACCCCTAAATTACCCTGATTTGATTAATATCCATTGTATGTCTGTATCAAAACATCACATGCAATACACATCAAGATATATAAACTATATAAACTATACAACTATTATGTACACATAATAATTAAATATTTTAACTTAAATTGATTTATTCTTCACAACCTATAGCAAAATAAAGTTCCAACTAAAAACAAAACTATATGGCAAAAAAACTGCAAGTTTTGATAAGGTTAATCCTAAAAGTTTGCACTGGGATTTTTAGGTTTGTGGGGATGAACAACCCCCCACCACCACCGAGATTCCCTACTCTGATATTTTTACTCATGTCCCTCCCCTATTACTCGATCTAAAAGTAGATGAAATGCTTTCCCTGATTCCTTCTTTGAGAAACTCAAAATAAAGAAGGTCTATCTGTGCATGATCCTCAAAGGATTATTCAGACAGTGGTGCTCTGCCGAGGAAGAGCAAAGACTCTCACACCCACAGAGCATCATGGTCTGATAGGAGACTTCTCCCTGAGGCCAGAGGTTCATCTTTCACATGTGATCAGAGACTTTCATGGGTGTGTGTTACTCTGCACAACAGCCCTACCATAAAGGCTTAACTGTTAAGAATCTGACTTCGGAGAGTGGCTGGTTAACCCGTGTCCTGGTACTCTGCTACGAGAGGGATCCTCCCCTCTAAATCTCCTCCAGGGCTCCAGGAGATGCCCTAGATCCTTCTACCTCACATAGATAGACTCGTAGGATTGGTCACAAGCTTTGATCCTCACTAGAACTAATACCACGTCCAACCAGATTCTCCAGAAGTATGATGTTGTAATCTCTCCTGAGAGACCCCATCTCAGGGTATCTCTCCACGCCAACATAATTAGTAAAGTGGGAAGAGGAACAGGCAAGAGTCAGGCTATGCTTGGGGCTACATCTAGGGGGTCCCTTACCTAATCCATGTCTTTGATTTACCCAAATGTTGATACAGATTCATCTCCAGGTGATGGAAAAACAGAAAGAGGAGCTCCAGCTCACACAGGAAGTAGAACATGGAATCAATGCTCCATAGAGTCCAGCTTAAGCTCAGCCTTGGGTTACTAAGTCTCCTCAGACAAAAGTGATAGCTCTTCAACATCTGAAGCAACTGTGACCCTGGACAGCTGGGCATTGAGTGCACACTCCTCACTAGAATTCCACGCCTACATCACAGAGCGATGGAACAGTCCCACAGGATTCTTAAGCGTGTCGTGGCAACTAAACAAAGAAGGTGAACCCATAGTCCCTGCCATACCATTTGGCTTAACTGTTAATAACACAGTCCTGGCCCAACATGATTTCCAGACTCTCCTCCGGGCCTTAAAGGGGTGATTCAGAAAGACAGGTTAGTAATGCCCCTCCATTACCCATAGCTCCTGGGATCTAAGCTGATCCCTCCCCAGGTTTCAGGCTCTCCCTTTCCCTCTCCCTCTACAGAATCAGTATGTCCCATTCTGATGCTATAATTTCACCTTACTCTTGCCATTACCTACTTTCTCATAGACATTGTATCCACAACAGCCAGGTGAAAGAAGGACGTTTAAAACTTACCCAGAACTAAGTTTGAATCCCATAAACTCACTTTTGGCTGGGCTGCCACTCAGATGGTCAGTATACACAAATCAGGCTGGCCTGGGGTTGCTGTTAGGAAAAAAACAGACACACCTTGCCCAGAAATGGTCAGAGTGAAAAATCTCAAATTTAGGAAATAGATTCATATAGTTCCCAACCATTTCATTCTTATCCTAGAGGCAGTCAAGAAGAGATAAGCTCTTTCACAGGGACAGCCTCATTCGATCAACAAATTACTTAACCAAAATGTGTGGATCAGGAGGAGGAAAAGGAAATGAAATCAGACAGTTCGCCCATTTTTGGTAGATTTAGTGATGAAAGACACAACATGTCAGAGTGCATGACTTTTTCCCAAAAGTCTAAAAGGTAACACGAATTGTTAATAGTTTCAAGGGACACAGGGTGTGGCTGGAGTCAGCTGATGTTACAATGATTATGCACATGCACATATACATACACAATATACACACGCACTGATATTTATACAAATGTGTGTGTGTATCACCACTTCCTTATAGCGTAACAGTTTCATATTTCATATTTTCATATTTCATAACAGTGTTTTCAGGCCTATGGAGATGAGTGAATGAACTGAATGTTGTACAAATACATATGATTCACATATTTCTGATAATATTAGGGATCTTTGTATTATTTATCCAGGCAATGCAAAGCCTGGACACACTGGAGTCCCCGCTCATGAGAACAAAGGGGCTGACAGTTGGGAAACATGCATTGACTATTGCAGAGATGTTCACCATCAACTGAATGGGATTATTAAAAAGAGCCAAACACACTTGTAACATAATAGACAGAGTATAAAAAGATACAAATGTGCTCACCAGAAGAAGGATGGTTTTTGTAGCTCTGGACTCAGGGGAAGATCTGGGGGAGACATTAGTCCTGTGGATGTGTTGGACCTGCTGCTTGTGCCTGTGCAAGATGAAAACCATGGAGCTGCTGGCCCAGACCATAATCGCCAAACATAAAACATCAGGGTACGATAACAATGCAACATACAGTGACTCTCTGGCTTTGTCATGGTGAACAGCAGAACAATATCCAAAATCTTTTGTCTTTGTGATATTTTTTGTATTCCACTTGCCAGTCATATACATAAGAAAAATGATATTTACCAGAATGTGGACAATCCAGCATAGCAATATGGAGGTCCCAACATACTTGGGAGCTTTCAATTTAAGCTCTGCCCACCACCCAGAGTTCCTGGGATTGATCATGATGGCCTGGAAGACACTCAAGAGGCAGGTGGTGCAGGTGGACACACCTCTGCCCACTCTGTGAAGATAGAAAACAAGTTTGCATCCAAAATCATTGAGGAGATGTCTAAACCCTAAAGCTTGCATCGTCTGAGGAACTCCCCTACAGAGGAGAAATAAGGAGTTTCCTACAATCAGGTGTATGAGAATCAAATCTGTGGACCTTAACCTGTACCTAGTGCAGTAAAGGAAGAGAAGATGGTAAAGAAGGGAGAAGTTCCCCAGGATTCCAAGTGCAGTCTGTGATAAGAAGGTCATTCCGATAGGCAAATCTACAGCAGCCATTCTGTCAGTTCCCACAGACTGATGTTCATCTTCAGAGCCAGAGGATCCTGCCAGGAATATGAGGCATGGGCTACGTTTAAAATGTCCACTGAAATCCGATATTCTCCATTTGGAAATATTTAATTAAAGTTTTTCCCTATTATTAAGAGTTTGCCGATATGTGAATGTGTACTCTTTAAAGTGTACTTGCAATATATTAAACCTTGCTGTGAAGAAGAGACATACGGTAACTTCTTTATTCATCATAAATCTGTGAGACAGGCACCATTATTATAAAGATAAAGAGGACTTAAGCACAGAGAGGTTATGTATATGATTTGTCTAAATTCACACACTGGTTGGGGTAGAGTGAGAACTTGATCCTGTCTGGGATCATTTCAAAGAGTGTGTTTAACCACCATATTCTACTATCAAAGCTGAGTTCTTCCAATAATTCAAATATATATTTAATTTTTATTTTATGCCTTGTCTTTATATTTACATCAATGATATTTAATTTTATAATTTTGTTTTTAACAAGTTTCAACTGGTGGTGTAAAAAATTACTCCAGAGGCCAATATCAATTATGAATGAACTTTTAAAAGTCTTGATAAAATTAGATGCACTGATTGCAGTACAGTAATATAGGTATCTGCCCCATGGTTTAGTTGGATTAATGAATACAAGATTAGCCAGCCTGAGCAATAGTGAGACCCTATCGTTACAAAAAATAAAGAGAACTTTACCGGGCTTGGTGGCTTGCACCTATAGTCCCAGCTACTGGGGAGGCTGAGGCAGGAGGATCATTTGAGCCAGGAGTTTGAGGTTATAGTGAGCTATGATCACACCACTGCACTCTAGCCTGGGCAACAAAGAGAGATTCTGTCTCAAAGAAAAAAAAAGATTAATCCCCATTTTACGATAGCCATAGAGAGACTCATTTCCTTTTAGGCTAGGAACAAAAGTGCACTGGCACCTACTATAGGAATTACTGAACAATCTGATATCATGAACAAATTATGGGACATGGGACACTAGTGTATGATCAAATAAAGTATGGTAGAAACTTAATTATTACTATTTTCAGTTCATATATACTCACTGATTAACTAATATATAAGTAAAACAATTATCATTGAGATGAGATTTGTGAAAGATATTAACGTAGGACACACATGGAAAATTAAGTCTGTAAGACATGGAATCTTATGCATTTTACAAATTGAAATGGTAGATTTGGGGATAGTAGATTCGTTTATTTATTTATTTTTAATTGACCAATAATAATTGTATATATTTATGGGACACAATATAATGTTTTGATCTATTGTAGAAATACTCAGTCAAGCTAACTATCATATCCATCACCTCACCAACTTATCTTTTTTTATGTGGTGAGAACAGACTATTAGAATTTTTTTTTCTCACTCCCTCCCCCCTAGAATTTTTTAAACAAGAGAAAATCATCACAGGATAATTCAATACTGACAGCTGCTATCTGAAACTGATTATAAAGTTACCTGTTCCTTAAATGTTGCTTAACTTGATGACTGAAAACAGTCTCACCATAATCAGCAGATCACTTATGTTTTCAGTAGAGACACAATTACTGTCTCCATTTAGCACTTCACACACAACTGTTTGGGAAAACATTTGTATTTCAGCAATCATCATTTGGATACACTGATTCTGCATAAGATTAGATAATTCTTGTAAATTTATCCAACTCTTTATTATAAGCATGGAAATGATTGATATAGGTGTACCTCTCATTGTCCTTAAAATTCTATCTATGATTTGTAAAAAGTAGATTGAACAGGACATAGATTTTAGAATTATAAGCTTCAAGCACCTTAAAACTGAGGTTTCATTATCACGTAAACACCAAAAGTCACCACCATCGATGATTATGAAGAGTTGTGTAGGGTCTACAACCTCCAACGCTCTACACCAGCTCAGCTCAGGACTTAGGATTATCACTCCCTCCTGTGCGGCTGTGGCACTGTGCCAGTTTCAGACCCATAGAGTCCCTTTTTCATATATAATCACTGATCCAGACTACTGATATACCTCCTTTCCTTACAGACTCTATCTGTCAAACTGAAATATAAAATACTCACCTAACTTTATCCTTCTGTCTGGATGAGGGGGCGGGGCTCAGTGCAGTGGTCACGCCAGTCAATATTATGTGGGAGGGAGGCAGCTGGACCTCGAGATATAAATTTGTGATGCTGTGACCTCACCTTCTCTCAGAACTGCAATTATCATTTTACCTGTCACGGCAATGACAGTGCAGTCCCAAGAAGTTGAGAATATATTTTTAAAACTCTTTTTCCCTTGTTGTAATTACAAAAAATAATTTACTAGCTCCTAGCTAGCATCTCCATAGAGACTTCAGAGTGTTTAGGGAGGCTCCTTCCTTTCCTTGATCCCCGGAGGCTGACAGGGTCTCAAGTGGAAGAGAAGAGGAGATATTGTGGTCTGACATATGTCTCAGTGGAGTCTGCATCCCAGAGAAGTCTTTCTACCCAAAACAAAGTTCTCTATAATCTTCAGACCTCTGAGCTGCACATGATTTTTAAGTCAAGTGCAGAGAAATGGAATTAGATGAAGTATCTAAGAAGGATTTTCAAAGAGGTGAAAGGAAGAATATGATGCCAGTAGTTTACATTAGAAATCATTGATTCATGAGCACAACTCAACACCAAACGATATGGAAAATTTGTAGAAAAATATAGTTTACCAATATTAAAATATATAGCACTATATAATTATACTAATATATATTTGTATAAATATACAAAATATAGCATTACCAACATACTTTAGCAATGTATAGTATGCCAATTTCTCTTAACAGAAATATCCCAAGTGGTAAAAGTTCTCTAGCTAGATTGACAATTAAATGTTTTTTCATTGCAAAAAAATTCACTGTTCTTATAATGTCATAAGCAGGTCTCCCTCCAATTCTTGGTGCTACTCCCGTATTTATGTTAGTGTATGTTACATGCCAAAAGAGACTTCACGTATGTAGTGAAGATTACTAGTTGTTTGATCTTAAAATAGGGAAATTATCCTGGATTATCTGAGTGGGACCAATGTGCCCTTGAAGCCAAGAAATAGGTCAGAGAGATGTGACCGAACAGGAAGTTAGAGCTTAGAAACAGGAGGGTGCTTTCACATGCTGTGGGTGACTTTGAATACATGGGAACCATGGGAAAGAAATGAATTCTGACAACAACCTGAATGACCTTAGAAGTAGATTCTCCCCAGAGACTCAAGAACAGAGCCCATAACTGCGATCTTGATGTTGGCTTCATGCAGCCACCAAAGCCTGACAGATTTCTCATCTATGAACTGTGAAAAAATAAATGGGTGTTGTGCTAAACATCTGGTTAAACTGTGGTAATTTATACATGCGAACAAATTTAATGATATAATATTTAAATGATAAAACTTAAAAATACCCATTAGTTGCCCCATGACCAACAGTAGATTGATATCCAGACATAATTTTTATCAGTTTTAGGTGTATCCTTCTGCATTTACAATTTCATATATATCTAAAATTATATCTGAAATTGCATGAAAATGTATGTATATACACTTCCCATAAAGAAATTTTGTTGTTGTTTCAGTATTTAAATATATATTTGCAGAGTTAGATTACTATGCAATTAAATGGCTTTCCTTAATCAGCGGTGTTTTCATACCAGTTAAATAGATCTATGCATTCCTTGAAATGCCACATAATATTCCACAGTGATTATGAATAAGCCATCTTCACTGAAACACTTCCTGTTTACATACTAACAGAGCTGAATGTGTTTGTCTGTCCCCTGCTATCACATATGTTATAGCATGTGAATCACACTGATTAAGCACATATGGGGTTATCTGAGTGGTCCTTATATATGGGATCATTGTACCATTGTGAGTGCATATTTTCCCTGCGGCAAGAACCAGTTAACAGATCTTGCAAATATGTGTAAAATGTCATATACCAACAATTGTGTACCCATATACCTCCATCTCCCCTTTCCGCTTCCCTCTCTTCCATCTCTATTTAGAAAATATAACGTACAAGATTTTTTTTATGATCAATAATAAGGAAACAGAAGATATTCTAAATTTTCCTGGGGCAGATGGGCCAAATAATATCCAAGTAGCAGGGAATTAGGAGGATTGATTCACTTAATGTGTGTGGTTCCAAGCACAGTACCTTGCAAATAGTGTTCGCTAATGTGTGTGAGCACATGGTAGAGGCTCAGCAAGCACTGCTTCAGCAAATGAATGCATTCCATTTCCCCAACATAGCCTAGATCAAACAGTACTGCTTTCTCTGGGCCCCTCTCATCTTGCAAAAGGCCAGAAAATAATACGATTTTCGAGGAACTCTCGGGTAGTTTTCACTGGGAACCAGCAATATGTGGAGGAAAATGAGACCTGCTCTATATGGGCTTTTTTGGGGCGGGTCAGTCCACACTACATTCCCACTGCTGTAGGAAAATTTGGGAGCATCTCTGGGAAAGTGCCTGTAGACAGAGAATGTATCATTTTTCTTACATTTTAAAATTTTAAATTATTCCTATCAAAATCTCAATGGTATTTTTTTTACAGAAATAGAAAAAAATTCTAAAGTTCATATAGAAGTGCAAAGGAACCCAAATAGCCAAAACAATTTTGAGAGAGAAGAGCAAAGCTGGAGGCATCACACTTTCTTATCTCAAAGCATATTACAAAGCTATAATGATCAAGAAAAGAAAACTCAGAAATAAATCCAGGTATTCATAGACAACTGATTTTCCACAAAGACACCAAGAACATACATTGGGGAAAGGGCATTCTCTTCAATAAGTGGTGCTCGGAAAATTGAATATCTACGTGCAGAAGAATAAAAATAGACCCCTATTTCTTACCATATACAAAAATCAACTAGAAATGGATTGAAGACTTAAAAGTAAGACTGAAAACTATAAAAATACTAGAAGAAAACACAGGGGAAATGTTTTGGGACATTGGTCCAGGCAAAGATTTTATAGCCATAGATTTCAAAAGCACAGTCAAAAAAATTAATAAACAAATGAGAGTCTATTAAACTAAAAACCTTCTGCACTGTAAAGGAAATAACAGAGTGAAGAGACAAAGTGTTGAATGGGAGAAAATATTTGCAAAGCATCCATCCACAAGAAACTAACATCCAAAATACGCAAGAAATCCAAAAACTTCAATACCAGAAGAACAAATAATACCATTAAAAAGTGGGCAAAGGATCTGAATAATTTCTCAAAAGTAGCCACACAACTGGTCAACAGGTATAAGAAAAAAAATGCTCAACATCACTAATCACCACCTAAGCATTCACAGAGACATACAATCTCACCCATGTCATAATCAAGGTCAAAACCTCAGAGGTGCCTTTCCGTACCTGAGTGCCATGAGGCTCCCTAATGATTCCACGTACAGTCCAAAATCCAGTCACAGCCACCAACCGTTCTCTCCCAACAACCGCGTATATTTTCGAGGACAAAGCATCTCATGCCCAAGGAAACAAAGAATCTCACAGACAGAAACCACACCACAAAGAGAAACAACCGTAGGCAATGTCCCGGTCACAAAATCGGTCTCAAGATAACACTCACAGAGCCAGTCTACGAGACAGACAGTGCTCTAGGGATGCGGGCAGCGTCAGGGAACAAAACACAAAGTCCGGTCCTTACACAGAGAGCCTGTGACACACCCGATCATCTCCGTGTTCTCTCCCGTGGAACCTACGCAGGATACCACCACACGTGAGCCTGGAGCTCTGGAATCTACTTGCGCGGGAAGAACTCCCTAAAATCTCAAGGCACCGAGGGCAAGCTGTGAGTTTTCTGAACACCCTAGCTTACATTTCCTAAAGATGTTTCCGGCCCTGGACTGTATTTCCAAGAACTGTCTGGAGGCACAGTTCTTTTAGAAGCAGACCCGTGTGGCACGCTGGGAAAATTTTGAACTGTCCCAAATTTATGGTGGGGTCCAAAGTCCAAGTTGGGAGCAGTCGGGACTGTTGGCTCCCTGATCCTGAAGTACATTTCCCAGGGGTTAGTGGGGCGTGTCCTAAGCAGTAGGCCAAGTTTCATGCTGGGAGACATCTGCAGGGCCAACAGGCTTCCAGGATTTAAAGATTCTCCCGCCCTGAAATACTTTTCCACAGAAGACTGTGGGGACCAGCTCCTTCCGCAGCGAGAGGAGATGCATATGGAGGGCACTTCCGGCGCCAAGAATTCCCGTGACGTGGACCACATTTCCCAGAGGTCTCTGAGGCACGGCTCCATTGGGGCAGTGTAGAGTTGCATGCTGGGAAACACTGCCGGGCGCTCTTCCAGCTCCACGGATTCCCGGTTGGTGGACTACATTTCCCAGAGGCCTCTGAGGCAGAGTCCAGCGTGGAGCGCGACGAGTCACCCGCTGAGGGGCGTGTTTCCTGCTCGCGGGATTTTTAAAAATGGTTTCGTGGGGACGCCGTCCCAAGTACACCTCGAACCATGCTTCTCCGGGCGTCCTGGATGTTGTTCGGCCCTGAGAAGGGCGTTGTTCGCTTCTCAGGAGGAAGCCAGCGCGAGGTTCCTCGGGGAATGGCGGTGAGGGAGCCACCCGGACGAGGAGACCCTAAACGGAGCCTCCACCTGAGGCTTTGGGAGCAGCCGAGGAGGGAAGCGCGAGTGTGTGTGTGTGTGTTTGCGTGAGAGCTAGAAGCTGTCTGACGGCGTCCCGCCATGTCCCCGTGACCGAGATATGGGCATGTGAGCGTCTGGCGGGGAAACGGGGCTCCCCGTCTTATTGGCTGAAATACTCTTACGTGTACGTGTGTGTGCGGGGTTGACGCGGCTGAGTTCTGGCCCCATAACTGTGACACAGGTGTGTGTGTGAATGTTTATGAGGGCGATGGGGCCGGGCTGTGTCTCGACAACTCTGCTTTATGTGCGGTAAGTGCGTGTGGGCTCTGCGGGGGCGGCACGGCCAGGACGTGTTGTCGGTGGCAGTGAAATGTGCCTTTGCACTTATGTCGAGTTGGCAGCGAAGGGCAGTGTCTCTCTGGTGTGGCCGTCAGTGGGTATGAAAGGGCCCGCGGCGACTGCGAGGGTGTGACTGGTGAGGGATTGTGCTTGCTACGTGGCCTATTGAGTGAGCACAGGTGTGTATGAAAGTGTGCCCTGTATTTCCAGAGTCTCTGCTGCTTCCTCTGCCTTCACCTTCCAACCGTGTGGAACCTGCTTGGGAACTGTGGCCCCGAAGTGACATGAGAGCCTGGACCCTGTCATGAAAGAGACCAAAAAGAAGAGCACAGAAAGAGTCATGAGTTGACAATTTTAGAGCCGGAAGTGCTTTAAATGCAGACCACCTGAACAACAAGAGGAGGTAGCCTCGGGAATAGACTTCCTGGGGGGAGGGGACAGTTCAGCGGCCAGGAACGACTTGTTGAGGTTGGCATACCTATCAAGGACAGTAACTACCGTGCCTTCCAGTGCTTTGTCGAAATCTCAAATTCGTGGCCTCCTGGCTGGGAGTCTGCAGTCTCATATGGTTGGAGCACTGTTTGTATCCCTGGGGTTGCAGCTCTCTGTAAGTTTGCTGTGGCTAAACCCAGAAAGAAAGCATATGCAGATTTCTACAGAAATTATGATTCCATGAAAGATTTTGAGGAGATGAGGAAGGCTGGTATCTATTAGAATACAAAGTGATTTTGGAACATAACGAATTTCTTTGGGTTGAATTACAAAGAAGTTTGTCACTGACCCGTGTTCCTGAGCTATGAATATGTGGACTCGACATGGGAGGCCGTGAGAGGGGCAGCTACATGTTTCAGAACCCCAATTTCTGGAGCCTAGTCCTCAGGAATCTCTGAAACACTAAGATCCCAAGGCCCTCTTATTTCTGACTGGTTTTGTATATAGCCTAGGGGCAGGTATTTTCTAATGTGGCATGATCTAGAAAAGACCTAGTGCTTCATTCTTGTCCTTCTCTTCCCCCTAGACCAGCATCCTTCAGAAAAGACATCTGAGGAGGAAGAAGAATTGTTACACTTCTTAAAATCAAGATTCAGGTGAATTTTGTTCATTAAATGATTTGTGTTTATACAACTTAGGACTCTTTGCTTTCCTTGGCCGTAAATGTCCTCCCTGATAGCAACCTATACCAGTATTTCCATCCCAAGGGGTGTGACAGGGACATTCAAGTGTATCCCTCAGTGTACTGCCCGTTGACTGGCCCTCTCCTTTGAGTATTCATGTACCCATTTGGCAAATTGTTCAAATCCTCCTCTGTTCTCTGCTTTCTAAGAATCTTATGGTTTAAAAAAATATCTCCTGAAGGTTAATGTTAGTGCTTTATTTTAGAGTGTGGTTTGGTAAGGAGGGAGTAGGGGATTAGTTTTTAGGAGGCATCAAACACCAGGTATCTTTGGTCTTTTCCATGGGCCTAATTTTCAGAACACAGCAAGAAAGGAGATGATTTGGTTGTGTTAGTCAGTAAATGACAAAGTTGTCGGCTTTGCGGGGCCTTTAAAAGTGAGATCTGAGCATAAGGCAGGGATTTTTTTTCCCAGTGATCAACAAAGAGAAATTTGTTCTAATAACCAAGTCTTCCTTGAGGCCCACAGCCTCAGATTTTTTCAATTTCTTCTTTGTGTGAACTCTGAGAAGCGATATGATTTGATGTTGGTTATTAATCCTGGATCTAGGACAGGGCAAGTTTTTCTCTAAAGGATCAGGTAGTGAATGTTTTATACTTCGTACACCACATATACTGGCACATTCTTATTCTTTTCAAATAGTATTTAAAAAGTTTTAGATTTACAGAAAAATTGCAAAGAAGGTACACAGAAACCCTTGTATCCAGTTTTCTCTATTAACTTCTTAGATTAGCACAGGACATTTGTTACAATTAATGAACCATTTTTAATGTATTAACTTAAAACTATGCTTTATGCTGTTCCCCTTAGTTTTTACTTAATTTTATTCATCTGTTCCAGGATCCCATCAAGGATACCACATTACATTTTGTTGTAATGTCTCCTTAAATTCCTTTTGGCTGTGACAGTTTTTCAGAGTTTCCTCGCTTTTGATGACCTTGACAGTTTGAGAGGTTATTTTGTAGGATGCCCCTCTATTGCAGTTTGTCTGAGATTTTTCTCATGATTACACTAGGTCTATAGAAGGTTGAGAGATGATGATCACAGAGGTAAACTACCACTTTCACCACATCATAACAAGGACCCATACTGTTAACATGGTCTGTGACGTCTGTCACCTGGTTGAGGTAGTGTTTGTGAGTTCTCTCCACTGTAAAATTGCTCCTTTTTTCCTCCTCTCCATGCTAGACTCTTTAGCAGAAAGTGACAGTGCTAGCTCACAATTAAGGAGTGGGGAGTTATGCTCCCTCCTCCTTCTTTGTTTCTTGGGGTTTGTTTTTTTTTTTAATCATTTATAAAACTCTTTAAAAATGTAAAAAATATTCTTAGCTCTTTGGCATACAAAACAGGCTTCAGGCTGGGTTTGGCCTGTGGGCAGTGGTTTGCTGAGCCTGATCTGCAGGGTCAGGATTTTGATCCTGTTTCTGCCTCTTCCTAGCTTTTTTTTACTTTCTGAAAATAGGGTATGATGAAGATAAAATGCGTTAATATGCATACACCCCCACAGAACCTCCCCCAGAGCATTAGTGCTCAGTAAATACCAACTGTTGTTGTTATGTGATAAGTCTGGATGTTCATGAAGGTACTTCTGATGAGTACTTAGAGGTTTACAAAATGAACTAGTGCCTCAAATGGTCTACAACTGTGGTCTCCAACCTGCCTGTTAGGAACCAGGCCACATCACCGCCTGAGCTCTGCTGCACCCACCTCCACCCACTTACCCCACCCCCCACCATCCACCATCGGTGGAAAAATTACCTTCCATGAAACTGGTCCCTGGTGCCAAAAAGGTTGGGGACCGCTGGTCTACAACAGGAATGCTTGACTTCAGGCCTTTCTTTTAACTCCATTTATAGCATTCCAGGGGAAACTGTGTACACTTATTATATATGTTTGTAAAAGCAGTGGGGTTTTTTGCAGAAGACAAAGTCTATAATTTCATGGCATTAGTAAAAATGTGCATGTCCCTAAGAAATTTATACCATTGGTGTAGAATCAAAGACTGTTACCTTGACTGCAATTAGTGTTTAGGATGATGGAAATGGTTGTAAATCATACCATGGAATACTATACAGCCACAAAAAAGTATGTTTAGCCATAGTCTGGAGAATGAAACATGTATGTAGCATGATATTAAATAATACTAATAGTTATAAAACATGCATGATAAATTTAAATTGCCTAAAAATCTCATTTTAATAACGTATTTGTAAATATGTCCAATGTGATATTTTATTATTCAGTGAAATAGGAAAGAACGCTGGCCACATATATTAGACACCTGTGTATTAAACTCTCTTCTCTCTGTTTTGTGCACACACCCTGATTCAGTCTACACAGGCAACTTAGCTGCATTATTGTGCTCAGGATCTGATTTTAGTGCTGAGACACAGTGAAAGGATGTTCAAGATCAGGAAGGTGATAATTTGTTTCAGTCACACTGTTTTTTCAATATCAGGCCTTGTATCAGTTACCATATGCTCCTATAACAAATAAGCAGAGATTTGGTGGATTAAAACAACACAAGTTTAGTATCTTACAGTCCTAGAGGTCACTGGGCTAAAACCAAGCTGTTGGAGGCTGTAAGAGGCATTCTGTTCCGTGTCTTTCCCAGCTGCTAGAAGCAGGCCATATTTCTTGACTCATCAATCTTTCTTCCACCTTAAAAACTAGGAAAATCAAGTCAAATCCTTCTCACATCACCTGATTTGACCCTGCTTCTGTCATCACATCTTTCTCTCCCTTCTTAGGAGCCGTCTCATCTACTTTTTTCCTAATTGGCCAAAAAAAGTAGTATATATTTATGTGTACAACATCTGCCCTAGCCTACTTTTTTTTTTTTTTTTTTTTGAGACAGAGTCTCACTGTGTTGCCCTGGCTAGAGTGCCGTGGCGTCATCTTAGCTCACAGCAACCTCAAACTCCTGGGCTCAAGCGATCCTCCTGCCTCAGCCTCCCGAGTAGCTGGGACTACAGGCATGTGCCACCATGCCCGGCTAGTTTTTTCTATATATTTTT
>CAUYSK010007225.1:0-11287 GCA_963575035.1 Avahi laniger | reverse complement strand
CAAAGTAATGGGATATAAGATTTTTTTTCAAGCCTTTTGGTAATCTCAAATCAAAAATCTTAAAATATATACACAATTCTGTAGGTTGTCTGTTTGCTCTTGTGACAATTTCTTTGGCTGTGCAGAAGCTTTTTAATTTGATCAGGTCCCATTTATTTATTTTGGTTGTTGCTGTGATTACCTTTGGAGTCTTCTTCATAAATTCTTTGCCTAGGCCAATGTCTAGAAGACTATTTCCAACATTTTCCTCTAGAATTCTAATAGTTTCACTCCTTAGGTTTAAATCTGTTACTCAGCGTGTGTTGATTTTTGTGAGAGGTGAAAGGTGTGGATCCTGACTCAGTCTTCTACATGTGGCTATTCAGTTTTCCCAGCATCATTTATTGAATAAGGATTCTTTTCCCCAGCATATGTTTTGTCTGCTTTGTCAAAGATTAGATGGCTATATGAGGATGGTTTTATATCTGGGTTCTTAGTTCTGTTTCACTCATCAATGGCTCTATTTTTGTGCCAGTACTAAGTTGTTTTGATTGCTATAGCTTTATAATAAAGTTTCAAGGTCTGGTAAATTGATACCTCCCATTTTGTTTTTAAACTAGAATCTACTTAGAATTCAGGAAAAACAATAAGAAAAAAATCAAACAACCCTATCAAAAAGTGGGCAAAGGACATTAACAGAAACTTCAAAAGAAGACAGAATAATGGCCAAAAAACATATGAAAAAATGCTCGACATCTCTAATCATCAGGGAAATGCAAATCAAAACCACAATGAGATATCACTTATATCCAGTGAGACTAGCCTCTATCAAAAAGTCCCAAAACAATAAATGTTGGCATGGATGTGGAGAGATAGGAACACTCATACACTGCTGGTGGGACTGCAAATTAGTGCAACCTCTGTGGAAAGCAATATGGAGATACCTTAAAGAGATACAAGTAGAAGTACTATTCGATCCAGCAATCTCATTACTGGGCATCTATCCAAAAGAACAAATGATACTCTATAAGAAAGACACCTGCACCCGAATGTTTATAGCAGCACAATCCACAATTGCAAAGATGTGGAAACAACCCAAGTGTCCATCAATACATGAGTGGATTAATAAAATGTGGTATATGTATACCATGGAGTACTATTCAGCTTTAAGAAACAATGGTGATATAGCATCTCTTGTATACTCCTGGACAGAGCTAGAACACATTCTACTAAGTATCCCAAGAATGGAAAGACAAGCACCACATGTACTCACCAACAAATTGGTATTAACTGATCAACACATAAGTGCACATATAAGAATAACATCTATCGGATGTCAAGCGAGGGGAGGCGGGAGGAGGAAGGAGGGAGAAGGAGACGGGTATATGCATACCCAAAGATTGCGATGCACACCATCTGAGGGATGGACACACTTGAAACTTGGACTTGGGGGGGAAAGAGCAACATATGCAACCTAAACATTTGTACCTCTATATTATGCTGAAATAAAAAAAGTAAAAATAAATAAATAAATATAATAGAGAAAAAAATATATATATACACAAAAAAATGAAAAGCAAGAAGTTAAAACACAAACACACTATCAGAGAAAATCATTTTTACACAAATGAAGGCAGGAAGGAAAGAAGGAAGAAAGAAATAGAGGACAATGAAACAATTAGAAATCAAATATCATGGTAGGAGTAAAACCTTACCTATCAATAATTATATTGAATATAAATGTACTAAACTCTCCAAAAAACAGACGTAGAGTGCCGTGAATTAAAAAGGAAAATCCTACTATATGTTGATTACAAGAAACCAACTTTACCTATAAAGACATACATAGACTGAAAATAAAGGTATGGAAAAAGATAGTCCATACAAATGGAAAATAAAAAAGAGCAGAATTAGCTATATTTCTATCAGATGAAATAGATATCATGAAAAAAGTGTAAAAAGGCAACAAAAAAGAAAACTACAAATCAATATCTCTTATGAATATAGATGCAAAGATCCTAAAAAAAAAATACTAGGAAATCAAAATCAACATCACATTAAAAAAAGTGATCTATAATGATCAAGTGGGCATCATGCCAGGGATCCAAGGATGCAAGGATGCTTCAACTTATGTACATCAATAAGCATGAGTCACCACATATATAGAAGAAAAAACAAAGACCATACGATCATCTTAATAGATGCAGAAAAAGCATTCAAAAAACTCCAGCACTCTTTCATTGTAAAATCCTCAACAAACTAGACACAGAAAGAATGTATCTCAAAATTATAAAAGCCATATATGACAAACTCACAGCCAACATAATACTCAATGGAGAAAAGTTGAAAGCATGCCCCCAAGAACTGGAACAAGACAATGATGCCCACTGTCACCACTTCTATTTAACATACTGCTGGAAGTCCTAGCCAGGACAATCAGGCAAGAGAAAGAAATAAAGGATATCTAAGTTAGGAAAGAGGAGGTCAAACTATCACTTTTTGCTGATGTGATAATCTTCTATGTCGAAAACACAAAAGACTCCACCAAGAGACTCCTAGAATTGATAAACAAATTCAGAAAATTCACTGATTACAAAATCAATATTAGCAAATCCATAGCATTTTCATGGACCAATAACAGTCAAGCTGAGAGTCAAATCAAAGACTCAGTATTATTCAAATAGCTACAAAGAAAATAAAATACCTAGAAACATACTTAACCAGGGAGGTGAAAGATCTCTACAAAGAGAACTATGAAACACTGAGGAAAGAAATTGCAGATCACACAAACAAATGGAAAAACCTACCATGCTCATGGATTGGTAGAATCAATATTGTCAAAATGTCCACACTACCCAAAGTGATTTACAGATTCAATGCAATCTCAATCAAAATACCAACATCATATTCCAAAGATCCAGAAAAAAAGAATTATATACTTTGTTGGAACCAGAAAAGAACCCAAATAGCCAACGTAATCTTAAGCAGAAAGACCAAATCTGGAGGCATCACATTACCACACTTCAAACTACACTACAAGGCTGTAATAACCAAAGCAGCATGGTACTGGCACAAAATTAGAGACATAGTCCAACAGAGAACACAGATATAAAACCATCTACCCACAGCCAACAGATCATTGATAAAACAGACAACTCTATACACTGAGGAAAAGAAGCCCTATTCAATAAATGGTGCTGGGAAAATTGGATAGCCACATTCAGAAGAATAAAACAGTATCCCTATCTCTTGCCACTCATAAAAATTAATTCAAGATGGAGAAAAGACTTAACTGTAAGGCATGAAACCATAAGAATTCTAGAAGAAAATATAGGAAAAACTCTTTTAGCTATTGGCCTAGGCAAAGAATTTATGACTAAGACTTTCCAAAGGCCATGACAACAACAAAAAATATAAATAAATGGTACTTGATTAACTTTAAAAAGTTTCTGTACAACAAAGGAAATAATCAACAGAATAAATACACAACACAGGGAATGTGAGAAAATATTCACAAATTGTACATTTGATAAAGGGCTAATATACAGAAACTGTAAAGAACTCAAGTGAATCATCAAGGAAAAAAACAAAAATTCCACTGAAAAGTGAGCAAAAGATATGAACAAAAGGTTTTCAATAGAAGATAGACAAATGGCCAATAAACATATGAAAAAATGCCAAACATCGCTAATCATCAGGGAAATATAAATCAAAACCACAAGAGGTGATAAATATAATAATAGATATACAAAACTCCAAGCCTGAAAAAGAAAACACTTACTTTGTTTTGAATCAGAAGGGAGACGGGAATTTAAAAAAAAAAAAAAACAAGTATAGTAAAAACAACCTCAGACAGGCAAGTGGAGCAGAGCAGTCCAGAAAGAGGAAGTAGCTGGTGAAAATACATACACGGGAAATTTGAGTGTACATTGAGAGAATAAAAAATGGCTTAGCATTTCTGGAGCTTAAAATGAAAAGAAGTTCCCATGGAAAATAAAGCTCTAAGATCAATCCTTCTGGCAGCAGACTGAGGATGGATGGGAGAGGAAAGGGAGCTAGATGAGAAGATTCTAGATCCAACAATGCTGCTATGGTAGTAGTGGAGGAGATTATAAGGTTTCTAGGAGGTAGACTTACTGGGTCTTGGTAACTAATATGTTGAGGTGAGGGAGGAAGAGGGATTACTTCTAGTTTTCTGAATTGAAAGTCCATGCCAAAGGCACTTCCAAGCAAATGCTGACAGGTTACAATTCCCCCTCATGAACTCGCCTATCCTTCCCAATCCTGTCTGCCTTCGTTAAGCATTTCCTTTGTCAAGCCCATCCTCATGCGAGGTTGGAGGAGATTAATCTGGCCCATTTTATCAGACTATTTGCCTCACCCCTTTGAATATGACCTTATGATTATGAAGCTGAGGGGGAAGAATTATTAAGAAGGATGGAGTATCGATAGAGACACATTTTAAAGTAAAATAAGAAAATTTTTCATTGGGGATGCCAAATCAAAACTTCATGAGGATGTTTTAAGGAAGGTTTTAGTGGCATCAATAGAAAATGGAAAAGGAAAAAGTACAGAAAATATCTAAAAGCTGAAGCCCTAGTCCTGTTGTATGACATTCAGGTACTCCATTAAGGTCATCATTTCCTTATCTCTTGCTAGTCTCTTCTTAAGTCTTCATGTACCAGAAATATTTAACTACTTATAATTCTTTGCACAGAGCATGCTGTGATATTGCCTCTGTCTTTATTACTGTTATAATATCCTCAACCTGCTCCTTGGCTGCCTAACTCTGATTTATTATTTACAACCAGCTCATCAAAAATCACTTACAGGAATTCTTCCTTGATCCCACCAGACTGGGCGCCCCTTAGAGATCCAATTGACACTATTAATTTCTTGATATTTTACTTACCACACCATTTTTGTAAGTATCTGGTTATGTAACCTGTTTCTTCCACCTCTCCTAGATTATGAGTAGCTTGAGGAGAGGGATAATTTCTTATTTATGTTTGCATCCCCAGTGCCTAGCACAGAGATTTGTAATGTTGATGGATAAATGAATGAACAATGAATAAATGATCCTGAAATCAGGAAATTGAACATGGTCATTTATATATCCTGTCACTGGTACAGATTATATCGGTAGTAAAAGGAGTGTTGGAAGTGGCTATGAGAATTTGGGAGATAACGGAGAAGTCACAAAACTGATATTCTGAGTTATATAAATGGATGTATTGAAAATGACCTATAAGTAAATAAGTTTTTGGAAAAAGTCATATATTAGAGTGACTTTAATATATGACTTATGGAATTGAAGTTTTAGTTGATTATCAGACACTGGTGTGGCCATGAAAAAGATTTGTTGAAGTGGAATGGAGGAGAGGATCAATGCAACTGAAGTCATTGAAGAACAGTTAAGTTATGGTGTTGATAAGAGCATCTTTGATGATGTTCAAATCAATTAATCTAATGGCAGGAGTGGGGTGAAGAAAATAAATAATTTTGGCTAGTCCTTTATAAGTATAGGGGAGTCTAAGAATAGAGAAAGTTATTTGGGAACTATTATGTCAGTCCATGTGAGAGGTCATATGGATTTGAACTAAGGTAATAGAGATTTAAAACTTTTCTAGCCTTGGGCCATTTAGATAACAGAAGTCCTTGCCTTTTTCTTGGAAGAATATAAGAGCGCAAGTGGCCTGCCATATGTCACCTGTGCCACTAGTACATGTGACTAGTGCTATGATCTTGATGTATCCCCCAAAACTCTCATATTGAAATCACCAACATGATAGTAAGAGGTGAAGCCTTCAGGATATGATTAAGTCATAGGGCAGAGCCCTCAGGGATGGAACTAGCCCCTTACAAAAGGGTTTGAAGGAGTGGATTCATTCCCTTCCATCTCCTCCATCATGTGAGGACACTGTATTTGTCCACTTTGGAGGATGCAGCAACAAGGTACCATCTTGGAAGCAGAGAGTAGCACTCATCAGACACCAGACCTGCTGGCATCTTGATCTTGAAGTTCCCAGTCTCTAGAACTGTGAGAAATAAATTTCTGTTTTTCACAAATTATCCAGTGTGTGGTATTCTGTTATTACAGCACAAAGACTCCTAATTCATAGGCAGTGTAAAAGACATTTTTAGGTTGCTCATCACATCCCTTTGGGCCTTTTCTCATTTCTTGTATTCCTTCTCAATCATCTCCCTGCTTCCTGTCTCAAAACTTTTGTCCTAATGGTCAGGAGGCCACTTCATTCATGTGCAGGTGCTACCTAGTATTGCAGGGGTAGTTAGCTCCCCCAGCACAGAGAAAATCCTTATCCAACAAGGGACAGCGTTGATGAATAAAGACCACCACCTCTTTTCCCTCATTGGGACAATTCATATGTACAATCTACCTGTCTCCTCCCAGGGTACATGGTGGGAATAAGTTCACTGTTCCAAGTTGAGAATGAATAGTATAAATTATCTTTATTTTGCCTAAGACAGCATCCCATGTGCAATAACCTCAGTATGATAAAAAGTATTTGAGTTAATGCTTGGAATTTCTCTCTTCGAAATCTCTGATGTAGAGTCAAGAAAAATGTATCTCAAAGAGACTAAATGATTTGTTAAAGATCAGTGACAGATTTCATAATCAAACCAGCATCTTTTTCATTATAAAAAACAAAAATGTTAATTTTAAAAAAGAAAGCAAATTCACAAAACAGATGCATTGAATAGACAATTATTACCCTTACAACAGAATTCTTTTAAAATACAGGAAATGCTCACCTACTCAAGTTAACATTATAAAACAACAAATGTATTTTTTGTCGATTGATCCAATATTGATATCTTCCCCTTTTTTAAGAAATTATAATCAAATATAGAATATGGCATATATGTGATTAATTCAGTAGCTAAATATAGTTCTTTTGAAACATGGCAATTATTCAGAGATCAAAGATGTACAGATTGGCAGTGAAGGAGAATAAGAAGTTTTTCCATCGTTACACATCAGTCAATTGAGGGTGGGATGAGGATATAGAGAATATGTTAAAAAAATAAACTTGGGATGCTCATGGAAACTTGAGAGATTTATTTTTTAACCTGTACATGAAGGGTTTACTAGAAGGCAATAAGTTTACAAATATATTTATGTTTATTTTTGCAAAATATGCTTAGATTTTATTAAGATTTAGTGACAAAAAACACTTCTATGCAATTCAAGGTGGCTTATCTATTGTTTCACTAGAACATTTTAAGGAGAAATTTCACTATATTGCGTAAATGTTAGGTGCTCAGAAACTATTTGTATGAATAAGTAGCAATATTTATTATCCCAAGAAGAAAATAAAATAATTATATATCCTATTTTATTTGTAGCATCTTTATTCTCTAATCACACACTTCAATATTAGAAAATGACTTTTTGAATGCAGATTTTAAGAGAAATGTGACTTTTCAAATAGAAATAAAAGAAACAGACTTTAAGCCATGCAATAGTAACAAACAGTGCTGCACAATTGAAAAGATCATGCAGTTTTCTATATGCCTATTAACAGTATGCAAATAACAAAAAGATGCATTTTATTATCAGATCTTAGGCTAGCGTCAAACCCATCTCTCTCTCCAGAAAATCAGAATTTCCAGAGGAACCCTCTGGCTAATGCCTAAAATGTTGGAAGCCATAACACCCTCACAAAAACCGGCATGGCAGAAGAGGCGGTCTTCCCTTCCGAAGAAGTGATGAAAATCCTGTATGGAGTGAAAACTCCTTTGCTGCTTACAGATTATTGCCTAGATAAAAGGTGGAATATCATTTTCATAAAACCAAAATATTTTGGAGAAAATGTTGAGTATGCAGACTAAGCATAGTTAAGAATGAAAGTTCTCAGATGAACAATAACTCCAACAAAGCAATTTCTTGCCCTAAAACACACAAGACTCTCTGGATGGGTAACACTATTTCTGTAACAGTGGAACAGAATCTTCTATTTCACTGCATGCCTTGGCTTAACTCTTACCATCTTCTGAGACAAAACTCTCCTCAGACCATGTGCACTCCAGCCTCGACCTCGGGATTACCCAGTAATTCACCTTAACATGGATACCTTTTGAATGCCATGTTATAGGCTCCGGATGTACAAAATATGAAGAAGAATGGTTACTTCCTTTGAGACTTTTGAGCAAGCTGAGGGAACACATATGTTTTTAAATGACTCTGATGGAAAATACATAGGGTGTGGATCTGAAAAGATCAGTGCAGGAAAACTCAGGAAACTGCAGCACTGGTCAAAACAGGGTTGTTCTTAGCAACCTTTTATGACATTTTGTTTCAGTGTCTACGCAGCCTGACTGCTACAACCCTTGTTTTCTGCCCAACCCTAGAACAGTGTCCTGGATAAGTAGTTATTCCCACCCAGAGAGATTTTTTAAAATGATAAGTCAGAAGAGCTTAGCAAAACAATATTTTATGGTTCCAACAAGTTCAAACTCTTTATTGAGCCTGAGCCTTCATATAAATACTTAATGGAAATGAAAAAAATTGAAGGACAATGAGCCAAATATAAGAAGCCACATAAGACACAGAATACTTCATATCGATTTGCTTTGATTTTCTGCTGCAGGTCACAAGTATATCATCATATAATCATATAGTTTCCTGAAATAAAAAACAATCTTTCCACTTAAACAGTTTATTCAATAGTTAGTGCTTTTAGCTCCTAGATCTAGAACTTTTGTGACCCATTACTTTTCTTAAGCCTCCACGCACATTCTGTTTGAAATTTCATTAATTTTCTATAAGGGAACATGGGCAATATTAGATAATAGTCTTCTTCATTCATCCTTTGCATTTGAAGAAACTATTTTCCACTTGTATCATCTCATGCTAGATTTAAGCAGGCTTTAAATAAAGTTATTGAACAATTCATCTAAGTACATATAACAATGTTTTATCCTCACTTATCTTTTCTACTGTTATTATGAAGTCCTACTTTAACCTCACAATCTCAATTGGATCTTTCATCAATATTTCACTACATGAATTATAATTTTGATAATATTCTTTTTTGAGATTTACAAGCTAATATTTATTTTTCTTGGCAGCAAGCACAACTTTTTCCTCCATACATTGTATATTTTCTTTTGTTATCTTAAAAATAGCTAGCAATTTATTCTCTCCTAGAACTAATTAATTATGTTCTTGCAGTAAAATTTATGCCCTCAACTACATAATTTTTTCAATTTCTAAAAGGTTTTTATCAGGACACCACATTGCACAGTCTAGATTGAACGATGCCCACAGGAGTTGTGCATGTGGGTGCTGGTGTTGATTGATAGTAAATTTTTCCACTGACTTCTTTTCGGTATTTTTTTTTTTGTCTTTTTAGGACACATATCTTGAATCTCTTTATTTTTCATTTTCCAGAAAATATTCAAGTTTTATCATAGGTCATTTTTTTCTACAGAGATTCATGCTAATTTTCCCTCATCTATGTATATTCTATATATAGATACTTTTGCCCTCCTCTCACTTACACTTTTCCTTCAGCTTCCCTGGCAAGTTATATATCAGCTGCCTTTCTCATTGCTGATGTGAGTTTTATCTCAACATTTTTTGTCCTTTCTATGCAAAGCTTCCAATTTATGCTTTATTCTGGAATATGTTTTTATATCCAGAAAACGAATTTGATGATTCTCATTGGGTAGCTTCTCTCTAGAAACAGAAATTGCTTCAACATGGCAGAAAGATATTTATGAGGCTTTTTTTATTTTTAATCTTGCAATATTTTATATTCTCAAGTCGTTAACCCAGATATTTCAGCTTTCAACATCCTCTTAATTGTATTTGTTCTAAGGTCAGATTACCTTGGTTTGAATTTACATTTATATGCTTTAATCAACTTTAATCAACTAGCCTAATCTACTAAGCTACAGTTCCAATGACATTAAAATGGGGTGTTCTTCAGAGTGCCTGTGACATAAAATTAGTATGAGCATTTACTGATATTTAAAAAGCACTTGACACAATCCCTGGCACATAGCAAATTAGAGCTGTTTATATAATATTACAGCATCATTACACTTTCCATGGTAATGTAAAAGTGAATAGATATATAATTATTCATTATATTGATGTATATGCTAAAAAAGAATACATTCTGTTAATACATCATTTGGGACAAAATATTGTCCCTTTAGAGGCAATATAGTAATCCAGTAAGTGTAAGGATCTTCAAGTAAAGGTTAAAGCTCTTAGCCCCAAGGCCCTCTGCATGCTAATGGGATAAATAAGAAGCATGTGCCAAACATAATTGCTTATAGCATGGGTCCTCCAATGTTCGATTTTACATATGTTGGATAGTGTTCATTCAGAGAATTTGAAGAAGATAGTTGATGTGAAGACATTATTTTATTACATATTTTAAAAATCACTGACTTCTGTGGGTTGAGAAATTCATCTGTCAAAGAAATATAGAAAACTTTGATTCATGTTGTTTTTTTTTATTTCAGCATATTATGGGGGTACAGATGTTTAGGTTACGTATGTTGCCCTTGCCCCCCTCCCAAGTCCAAGTTTCAAGTGTGTCCATCCCTCAGATGGTGTGCATCACACTCTTTGTGTATGCATATACTCGTCCCCTCCTCCCTCCTCTCCCTTCCCCCCTGCCCAACATCCAATAGATGTTATTCTTATATGTGCACTTATGTGTTGATCAGTTAATACCAATTTGTTGGTGAGTACATGTGATGCTTGTTTTTCCATTCTTGGGATACTTCACTTAGTAGAATATGTCCCAGCTCTATCCAGGAAAATACAAGAGGTGCTAGATCACCATTGTTTCTTAAACCTGAATAGTACTCCACGGTATACATATACCACATTTTATTAATCCACTCATGTATTGATGGACACTTGGGTTGTTTCCACATCTTTGCAATTGTGAATTGTGCTGCTATAAACATTCGGATGTAGGTGTCTTTCTTATAGAGTATCATTTGTTCTTTTGGATAGATGCCCAGTAATGGGATTGCTGGATCAAATAGTACCTCTACTTTTATCTCTTTAAGGTATCTCCATATTGCTTTCAACAGAGGTTGCACTAGTTTGCAGTCCCACCAGCAGTGTATGAGTATTCCTATCTCTCCACATCCATGCCAACATTTATTGTTTTGGGACTTTTTGATAAAGGCCAGTCTCACTGGAGATAAGTGATATCTCATTGTGGTTTTGATTTGCGATTCATGTCGTTTTAATTTTTATTTTCAGAGTAGAACATCTAGGAAATATTAGAAGAAAGTTTTTCTGATCGTAAGTATC
>CAUYSK010007224.1:0-32620 GCA_963575035.1 Avahi laniger | reverse complement strand
CTGAGGATATACTTTTTGATGACTGCTGGGGTCTATTTCACTGTTTGGGGGGTGGTGTACTCATATGCATAGTTATGGCTATGCTCACTAAGTTTGAACAAAATATACCCTGCGGAACATAAGATTAGGAGTCAGAAGAATTAGGTTTGAGTTACACTCCAAACTCTCAGATTTTGTACTTGTGATACTTGTCGTGGATGTACTTGTGACATCACCTTGAGAAAATCATGTCATCTCTTTGAAGTTTCCCCATTGGTATATAATGAGATGGAGAAAAATTTTATCATCTTAATGACTGTTATGGGAATTCATTTTCAAGGATAGATCAGATGTGTCATTTAAAAGTTTTTCTGTGACAAGTGACAAACAAGTTCAACTTAAAATGGTCTAGGAAAAAAAGAGAATTTATTGGTTCAGTAAATGAAACGTCCAGGAATAGAGCAGGTATATTAGTGTCTCAGGGCTGCTGTAACAAATTAACATAACCTGGTGGCTTAAAACAACAGAAATGTATTCTGTCCCAGTTCTGGAGGCCACAAGTGTGCAACCAAGATGTTGGCAGGGTCGTACTCCCTTTGGAGGCTCTGGGAGACCCTGCTTAGCATTTCTTGGTGCTTTTTAGAACCGAAATTGGAGTGTTTGTGGCTGTGTCCCTCCAAACTCTGTCCCCATCTTCACATGGCCTTCTCTATGAGTCTATCTTCTCCTTGTCTGTGTACAATGTCCCTCTACCTCTCTCTTATAAGGAAGCATGTGGGCCACCTGTGGTGGCTCACACCTGTAATCCTAGCACTTTGGGAGGCTGAGGCAGGAGGATCACTTGAGCTCAGGAGTTTGAGACCAGCCTGAGCAAGAGCAAGACTCCATCTCTACTAAAAATAGAAAAATTAGCCAGATTGGAAAAAAAAAATTAGCCAGGTATGGTAGTGCACACCTGTAGTCCCACCTACTCAGGAGGCTGAGGCAGGAGGATTGCTTGAGCCCAGAAGTTTGAGGTTTCTGTGAGCTAGGCTGATGCCATGGCACTTTACTCAGGGCGACAGAGTGAGACTGTGTCTCAAAAAAAAAGAAGCATATAAGCATGTGATTGCATTTGGTGCCTGGATAATCCAGGATAAGTGCCTCCTCACAAGATCCTTAGCTCAATCACGTTTTTTGCCATATAAGATAATATTCACTTTTTGCCATGTAGAGTAACTTTGTTAGGCTCCAGGGATTAGGATGTGGACCTATCTTGTGGCCACTGTTCAGCTCACTGCAGCTGGTTTCAGACAATCCCGGCGTCAGACCGAAGTTACGTTATCAGGACTTGGATTTCACATTATTTTTCATCTATCTTCTGGTGTCTGGCTTTGGTCTCAGGCTCCATTTACAGCACAATGGTGATAATCGCTCTAGATTTTATGTCCTCTCAGCTTTGAATCTGGCCCAAGCAAATCTTCTCTCCCAGAAGCCTCAGTGAAAGTCTCAAGGGGCATTTTTGCATGTGAGGAGTTACTCATCTGTTCCCAAATTGGTCACAGCGGCCGGAGGAACCCAAGGCTCCAGTTGACTTAGCTGGAGTCATATGATCAGCTCTTCTGGAATCGTATGGACTGGGAGTGGGGAAAGAGTGGCTCCCCAGAGAAAAATGAGGGCTGTTATCACAAGAAAGGGATGTGGGTGCTGGGTGACAAGATAAAGATATAGAAACACATCAAAACAAGAAGGCCACAAATGTCTAGCGTATCAGCTTTGTTGGTAAGATGCTTTAATAAGACTCTTACTCATGCGGAAGAAGAAAGCCACTCTATGGGATACAGGAGGATTCCAGCCAGTAGGGGTGGATCTGGTGAGCGCAGGAGGAGAGACTTGGGAGAGGTCTAACTGAGATTTTGTTGGGCTGTGTTCTATGTGAGGTGACCCTTCTATGGGACTCTATGAATATTTAGTAAATCTAGAAAAATTAAAATATGCTTAATGAAGCCAATTGGTTTTTCCTGAAAATAGCGAAGGGGTTGAAGTTGCACCACATTTGGGGTTTGGCTAAAATAGAATCAGCTCTTGTAGATGAAGCTGCGAGTGGCGACCTGGGTTACATGTAAAATAGGGTTGACGACATCTGCGTAGGGTTGAGAGGGGTCAACCGAGATCAAGGCTATGAAAGCACTTTGTAAACTGCAAAGGGATCCACTCCTGGGAGTTCCCCTGGTGTTATTTTCGTGATTTTCCTCATGAGTTCGTATTCACATAGGCCTATTAGTTTCTCTCTACACCAATCCCAGATGCCGTTGATCATCAGGGAATCAGTGAAGAATGTAGATAAATCTGCTGAAATCCATATTCTCACCAAAATAAGGTTTCAGAGCACATCCTGGCTAATGGTAAAGCATCGTGGCAAACATCGCTGCCATCCATGGTTTATCATGTAGACAGCGGCCCCAGAGATGTAGTTGAGCTTCAATAAAACAGACAAAAGTTGACTTCTTACATCCGCTTCTATCAGGAGTCCTTCACCGGGGACACCTCGGTAGGCATGGCTGCAGCTGTTACCCTTCAGAAGTTGTATGCAAAACGTGTGCGTCTGCGAGGATGTGGGACATGCTTCTCGTATTGGCCTGGGAAGAGGGTCCGTGGCTTTCAACAGTTCTCCAAGGAATCATGACCCCACCAAAGGTTAAGCACCACCGACTCGCAGTGTTTCTAGTGGCGGGACTTTGTTGAAAGGTAGATGAGGAAATGTGAGAATTCTAATCCCACTTGGTTGCCAGCTGACTTATACTGGCTCTTTGAGGCTCTGCAGTACCATGATAACACAACGCTTTGGGAAAAAGCAACACATTTGGTTTGTGTAGGGGCCCTCGTTCCTTCTTTGAAAAAAGATGACATTTGTTATATTTTGTGTGTATATTTTTAATTAGGTAATCATACAACTTGTAAAAAATTGGAAAGTAAAGTAGAAAGATATTTCAAAAAATAATTCCAAAACCTCATGAAAAAGTTTGCCAGCAGCATGGCATAATGAGCAGATTGCTGGCGTCGGATACATCGGGGTCGGTGTTCTGTGAAATGCAGGGAGAGTGGCTTAATGTCTCTAAGTCTGTCGTCTCGTTAGTAACATTGAAACAATAACTGCATTTACATCGTAGGGTTCTTGGGGATTAAATGAGAAATGCATGTAAAGTGCATACATAGCACAGTGCCTGGCATTCAGTAAGTGCTTAATACCTGACAGCGTTTTTTCGTGACTGCTGTTTTCTTTCCAGCCGTTTTTGTGAACTTGAGATCATATTGTGTTGGCAACTTTGTAACGTGCCTTTTTCCTCTTTTCATTGTACTAATTCACCATAGTATTATATACTCTTTGTAAGTGTTAGTTTTAATGGCTAAATCAGACACAGGGGATACACTCAAATTTACCCGATAATTCCCTTGTTGTTAGATGTTGGGGATATTTTCAATTTTTATGCACAGCATAACGATGTTTCGGTTAATGACAGACTGCATACGTGATGGTGGTGCCATGAGATTATAATGAAGCTGGAACATTCCCATCACCTAGTGACATTGTAGCTGTCTTAATGTCATAGTGCAACACATTACCCCTACATTTGTGGTAACTCTGGCTTAATCAACCCTACTGCGCTGCCAGCCATATAAAAGTCTAACACATACAATTATATACAGTATAGAACACTGTATAATGGTGATAAATGGCTATGTTACTAGTTCATGTATTTACTGTACTATACTTTTAATTGTTATTTTAGAGAGTACTTCTCCTTGTTTTTTAATTTTTTAATTTTTTTTTTGAGACAGAGTCTTCATCTGTCACCTGGGCTTGAGTGCTGTGGCATCAGCCTAGCTCACAGCAACCTCAAACTCAAGTGATTCTCCTGACTCAGCCTCCTGAATAGCTGGGATTACAGGCACATGCCACCACGCTCGGCTAATTTCTCTATTTTTAGTAGAGACTGGTCTTACTCTTGCTCAGGCTGGTCTCGAACTCCTGACCTCAAGTGATCCTCCAACCTTGGCCTCCCAGAGTGCTAGGATTAGAGGCCTGAGCTGCTGTGCTCGGCTTTATTTTTTTAAAAAGCCAACTGTAAAACGGCCTCAGGCAGGTCCCTCAGGAGCTATTCCAGAAGCAGACGTTGTTATCCCAGGAGAGGACAGTTCCGTGGGCGTTACAGCCCCTGAAGACCTGCCAGTGGGACAAGGGGTGGAGGTGGGAGACAGAGTGACATCGATGAACCTGATGCTGTGTGAGCCTAAGCTAGTGTGTGTGCTTTGTTTTTAACAAAATTTTAAGAAGTACAAAAAAAAAAAAAATTTAAAATAGGAAAAGCTTATAGAATAAAGATAAAAAAGAAAGAAAATATTTTTGGAAAGCTATACAATGTGTTTGTGTTTTAAGCTAAATGTTATTACAAAAGCCAAAAAGTTCAAAGTTCTTTGTAAAGTTTATAAAGCGAAAGAGTTACAGTAAGTTAAGATTAATTTGTTATTGAAAGAAATATTTTTTAAAAAATAAATTTAGTGTAGTCTTTACAAAGTCTACAGTAGTGTACAGTAAAGTCCCAAGTCTTCACAGTCCTCACCACTCACTGACTCACCGGCGCAACTTCTAGTTCTGCGAGCTCCATTCATGGCAAGGACCCTACGCAGATGTGCCATTTTTTATCTTTCATACTGCGTTTTCACTGTAACTGTTCTATGGTTAGACAGGTTTAGATACACAAACACTTAACCACCGTGTTAAGGAGCAGCCTCCTTTAATTTTGTTGTCCTCATCCACATGGAACCTCCCTAGCTTGTGGGAGGGGAAAAATGGGGAAGAAAGCAGTTGCCTGCCCTTTAGGAAGTTATAGGCACGACTTTAGCTCACATTCCATTGGCTAGAAAGTGATCATGTGGCCACACCAAGCTGCAAGGGAGCCTGGGAAATGTAGTTTTAGTGCTGGGCATCCTTGTATCCCGCAAAATATCAGGGGTTCTATTTCTGTAGAAGATGGGAACAGATATTGAGGGGCAACTAGCTGTCTCTGCCACAGGGGGCTTTTAATACAAAAAGTAAGCCTGGAAAGATCCAACGTGGTGGGTGATGGGGAGGGACAAGAGAGAGAAAGGACGGCTTCTAGAGCAATGCCAGTATCTGGAGTGTGTATCACACTTGTCCTGCATATCACCCCTCCTCTGCCTTATTTAGATTCAGTTTCTGTTCTAAACTAGACACTTGGCCACAATTTCTCCTGCTATTTTTGCCTGCTCTTTGGTATCACTCCTCTACCCACCAACTCCTTCTGTTTTGATGATGTCTTTTTCATTCAATGAGAATGAATGAAACACCTCCCAGTGAGGTGTTGAGGGGCTTGCAGTGGCAGCTGTAAGACACAGAGACAACGAAGTACAACCAGTGTGATTCGTACTTTGCTGCAAGTCTGCATGGGGTGTTCTGGGGGCTCGAGGGAGAGAGGGACCGTTCCTAACAAGAGTGGAGTGGAGGAATGATCTAGAAAGGTTTCACAGAGGGGTGGTACTAGTCCTAGAAGTGAATCTTGAAGAATGAGAGGGTGTTTATCACACTGAGAGGGTAGAGAGAACGAAGCATGGAAAAGCATCCTCCTCGTGTGAATCGTGGTTGGCTTACACGTAAAGAGCTAATTTATTAGATCACGTAATTCAGAAGTCTGAGCGGGTGGGAAATGCAGATTCAGCTTCAGATTCAACTAGATCCAGGCGTTCCATGATATTATGAGGCCTGAATTTCTTGCCTTCTCCTCTTGCCTTCTTCTCTGTTGGCTTCATTTAGGCAAGCTCTTCCCAGGAGGTAGCAGTGGTGGCTACAAACCTTCAATTTTAAATCTAGTCTCTGAGATGCCCCAGTGGAAAGATACCGTATTTTTTCTAATGGTTTCCGCGAAAGTTTCTAGTTACCTCTGATGGAACTGACTTGAATCACACGACCCACCCAGATTATGAGTGTGGTGGGCGTCCCCAAGCAAACTGCGTCAACTGAGGGTGCAATCGGTGCCATTTCCTGAAGGAAAATGGGTGACAGTAGCAGAAGAAGGGAAAGTGTCTGTTATACAGGCAAAGGCAGCAGATGACCACGACAGTTTACTTAGGAAACCTCCAGTAATTCGGGAGGGGTAGAGCAAGAGACAGGTGATGAGGGCTTTGGATGCTACTGTGCAGAGTGTGGACTCTATCTGGTGGGCAGCAGGGTGTCACTGAAGGGTTTTGGTCAAGAGTAACTGGTTTTTTGATATATTATTACTACTAACTGAAGTCCATAGTTTACATTAGGGTTTCGAGAAAGGCGTAATGGCATGGATTCGCCATTATGGTACCATACGGAGTGGTTTCACTGCCCTAAACGTCCCTGTGTGCCGCCTATCATCCCTCCCTCCCCCCACACCCTTGGCAGCCACTGGTCTTTTTACTCTCTCCCTGGTTTCCCTTTTCAAGAATCTCATAGACTTGGAACCATACAGCATTTAGCCTTTTCCGATTGGCTTCTTTCCCTTAACAATATGCATTTAAGTTTCCTCCGTGCCTTTGCATGGCTCGATAGCTCATTCCTTTTTCTCACTGAGTGATATTCCACTGAATGGATGTGCTGCAGTTTGTTTATGCATTCGCCTATTGAAGGGCATCTCCATCGCTTCCACTTATTGGCAATTACGAATAAAGTTGCTACAGACATTCGCGTGCAGGTTTTTGTGTGGTCATAAACATTCAACTCCTTTGGGTAAATAGCAGGAGTATTGCTGGGTCAAAAATGGTCCTTTGAATAACCCTCTTTTATTTGCAAAACACTTTCACATTTATTAATTTACCCAGTTTTTACAGGATCTCTCTGGGGTAAGTGAGGCACATGTTATTATTCTTATAGATGAGAAACCGCGGTGCCAAGTTAAGTAAAACGTACAAATTCACAGTTAATTTAGTCCCTTCACATGGCCTGACGCTTACAATAAAGCAATTAGCTGGAGCCAGAATAATTCTCATGATCTCAGCCCAAACCACTCGAACAATAAAACCAGACCAGTCCCAGCAAAATGGGGAAATAGCAAGTGTCTAGCAATAGCAGTGTCTTCCTGGGTCCACACCCAGAGTCTGTCTTAAGATCAAAAGCACCTTTCCACCACCCTGGAAACTGCCCAGTAACTGGCTAGATAACTCGATGAAGTCATTCGAGTAATTGTTATTATTAATGACTCAGAGTGTTACTCCTCCCAGATAAAATGTGCATTTTTATTTCTTTTCATGCTGTCACTCAAAAAAGGAAAGTATGTGGGAATTTTTAGCATGCTGGCAGGGCTTGGAGCGCGGAGAGAAATGAAGTGAGGTCTATCAGTGCTTCTGAAATTATACCTCTTATTTGGTTCAGACTAAATGACACACCTGCAGGTAAAGGCATTTGTTCTTTCATTTCGTTTCAAGATGTAGAGATTATCTCCATAGAATGGGAAGAAGATATCAACGGGCAACATGACTTTGGTATAGTTATATTTCCTTACCCTCACTGAAACATACCACATTTGTCGGGATAGTGGTGGCAAGTATTTTAGTGCCCTCTCTTTAATCTCCAAGCCATTATCAATAAACATACAATCTGAATAAAAACAGTCTAGCAGTTATGCAAATGCAGCTTCATGACAAATCTCGTTCAATCAGGTTGTTGCCTGTAATACCTTTGTAGAGGCTCTGGGGCCCCCATGGAGAAAGGCTTCTTGTAAGGGTTTTAGAAAATAAAACATTTCTAGCATGAATTTCGACATTATTTTTCAAATGGAGAAAGAACAGTGGCATGACTATTACAATGGGTGACTGGCCTCTGTTCAGCATATTCTATTTTTACCGTGAAAATGACTCAAATTCCTTCCTTTTGCCTTTCAAATTTTAGTGACTGGCAAATCCCTGGCCTTGGGCATCCCTGATCTTATAACTGAAATAGTCTCAGAAATCTCAGGGTAGATGAAAACATTGCTTGCCTAAATATGATTCTTATGCATATATATTTTTTTGAAAGGGAGGATTTCTGAGTCATTGTTTTATCTCTTTCTGGGACTACAGGGAGGCCATTGCCTACGGCTCTACTGCTGTCGGGTGAAGACAGTGTAACTTAGAGCCACCCCCAAAAGGAATCATCCTTGGGTGGTAGCTATTTTTCAAGGAGAGCTTTTAATTCGGCTCATTCTGGGTTGCAGAATCAGGGTGAAATTTCTGGGGTTCTCCCAGTGTGAGCATTGATAACAATACCGGTAGAGCATTTAAATTGATATATCTAGGGGTGGGGGGTAAACCCACAGCTAATGGAAACGAGGCGCACCGTATGGGGGAAGGACATGTTTGTTGTCCTGGCTTGGGCGAGGCAAATGCATTTCATGTAACCAAAATGTTTGTACCCCCATAATATACTGAATTAAGAAAAAAATAAAAAAAATTATAAAAAAATAAATTGCTATATCTTTCCATGGCTCCCAGTGCCCTCAGAATAAAGTCCAAACTCCTTACCAAGGTTCTAAGGCCCTTTATGATCTATCCCTCTAACCATTCCAGTGCTCTTCTAGCCCTGGGTACTTATCATTCATGTAGAACTTGAGTCTTCAGTGCAACAAGTACCTGCCATTCTGTCTTCCCCATCAGGCCGTTGGCTCTGGACTCTCATCCAGAACACAGGGAGAGGTGTTCTGTAGCAATCCACAAATAGCTGCCGAGTCAATGAATGAATGAAAAGAATTCACCGATGAACTCACACTACAGAATGAGCTATAAACGCTTTACTAAACTGCTAGCCTAAACAAATGTCTTAATAAAATAAAAGGACAAGTGTTAAGTATGTGAAGAGCATGGGTCTAGTATTAACTTGTCTCTCCTCACTATGAAATCAGTAACCTCTAGCGGAGAGAGGCCAGGGGAATTCATTGTGCCCTGGCTCTGTGTACGCTGATGAATTTTCTTTCCTTGGCATTGTGTTGTCCCAGAGCCTCTTCTCTGTGCCGTATTCTGTGTCCCATGCTTGTGTGCACTGGAATAGGCTCTTTCCTTTATTAAAATTTTGATAGAAATCACTAGGACTAGGACTTCTCTGCCTGTCTGAATGAAGTCGTACAAAGTTCATAGTCTAAGGATAACCCTATTTCAAAAATTGGTGTTTCTAAATTTTTTAAAATTGAATTTTATTTATTTTCTTTTTGAGACAGAGTCTTGCTCTGTCACTCTGGGTAGAGTGTAGTGGCATCATCATGGCTCACTGCTACCTCAAACTCAGGCTCGAGTGATCCTCCTGCCTCAGTTTCCCGAGTAGCTGGGACCTCAGGCATGTACCACTGAGCATGGCTAATTTTTTCTATTTTTGGTAGAGATGGGGTCTTGCTCTTGCTCAGGCTGGTCTCGAACCCCTGAGCTCAAGTGATCCTCTTCCCTTGGCCTCCCAGAGTGCTAGGATTACAGGCGTGAGCCACCACCCGGCCTCTCGGTGTTTTTAATTTGCTATTGTAAGACCTCTGCATTGCTCAGCGTTGAAGAAGCCTGACTTCCTTCAGTGTGCCTTCTGCAGGAAGGAGAGATCTGCTCCCTCTTCCTGGGGAGCTTCTTTCTCTGTTCTGTTCTGTCCCGCTTTATGCGGGAGCAGTGGCAGATATAATCAAAGCCACCACCACCGCCACCGTCGTCATTATCACCATCAACGCTGAATGTTACTTACTAGCTCCAGCTACTGTGCTAAGTACTCCATCCACGTTCATTCACTGAATCCTCCCAACAGCCTATGGACTAGGTGCCATTACTATAAACTTCCTTTTGCAGGTGAGGAAACTGAGGCACCGAAATACTCTGATTTGCTCAAAGTCACATAGCTATCAGCGGTCCAGCTCCAGTACATCACACCTCCCCGAATTTCTCTTGGGACAACTTCCCGTCTGTGTGTTTCACTAGCAAATATCCTGCGCCCTGGGGACCTTACAGTTAGAGTGAGCTGAGCAAAATGTTTTCCTTTCATGTGGTCTTCATCTCTTTGGTCTGCCTTTCCCTCTTGCTGACAGTCAGCTCTCAACCTTGCGCTGACCGATCCCTGGGTCTTGGGCACTTTGCCCAGGAATAAGAGAATCTGTGATCATGTGAGGCAGTGGAATTAAGTTTAGGGTGCAGCGTGTCGGGAGCCCGTAGGGAGAAATGCAGGGAGAAAATGTCTGGGGCCTTTGGTATAATATGCAGGATGGTGTAGGCCTCCCACCATTCCCATCTAACCCTCTTTAGAATTTGCAAAAACAGGACCTGCTTTATGAGCCAGGCAGGGTAGGAATTATTGCTGCTTTTTTTTTCGCTTAAGAGAAAACAACTGCTCAGAAAGAGAAATGACTGGCTGTAGGTCACCCAGCTGCCAAGCAGTGAAGCAGGCTTAGCGCTTCTGTGTCCTTCCCCCAGAGCCCCCTGTTCCTCCGAGACTATGGAAGCAGACAGCGCAGAAGCAGACAATGAATAAGAACCAATTGTCACTGATATTTTTGTTTTGTTGCTTCCCCAGAAAACAAGGAATGAAAAATGAACTTGGAGTCGCCGTTGACTGGCTTGGCCATTGCTACCTTCTCTCTCGCTGACGAATTCCGGCATGTTAGGGATGGTGACGGTGATGAGCGACTTCGGAGGGGCCAGGGCTTTGGTTGCTGAAATCGTTTTGTCTGGAAATCAGGCTGACTCTGACACTAGTCTGGATGACTGAAGCCAGCTGGCTTGTGTGACTGTGAGAAAGTCACCTCATAGTTCTGTTCCTGTTCTTATCTCTGTTCCACGCAATGGGGGCATTATTGTACAGTACTTGAAGTGTAGTGAAGTAGGAGGAGAAAGATTGTTCTAGAATGTCCAAATGATATACTTCAACTCCATCCTGCCATTGAACACTCTACCATGTGTCTGTGTGGTATTCACTTTTACCTTCCCCTCTCCATCCTTCACCAGACTTTATTTTTTCGTCATGAGAACATTTTATTCTTCCATAAAATGGCCAGTGACGAATTAATTCTGCTTTTAACTCTAACTTAAGCCTCCAAAATGGAATGAAAAATGAATGCAAAATTTGCTTTGTGATAACGGAGGAAAAAACCCACTTAACTATAAGTATTCTTTACATTTCTTTCTCTATGCATTTGTATACTCTATTTGACTTGAATGAAAAGTTATATAAAGATATTCATTTTAATTTAACAAAACTTTGTAGCGTGCCTACTTTTGGCTTGTTCCTGATTTGCTTCCCCAAATAAATAAGAGTCAGAGCCTTCCCTCATAGAGCCGACAAGTTTGTGGATGAGAAATGAAAAATGCTGGTTACCCGAAGACATGCCTGGGGCAGAGACTGGATCCTAACACATGCAGAATTGCAGGATGTTGCCCCTTCCCAGTGGTCCCCCCACCAACCCCCAGACTGTGTGCTGTTCCCCTGTCCCTGTAAAGAGGTGGGCTTTGGTCATCTGGTTGCTCTGATGCTGGAAAATGATGCCATCTCCTTCTCTGGCTGGCTTAGCTCACTGCTCACACGGTTGAGCTATTTCCTACCTCAGCTTCCCTCAACTTTCGCATCAAGAGGGAAGAGCATCCTTTACCCTTAATCCTATTATACTCTTATACATAGACCACAAAGCAGAGCTACCTTGTGTTCTCCCTGTCTTATAGGGATGTTTCAAATAGCAAATTGTAAAATTTAAAATGGTAAAAAAGCCAATAAATAAATAGATAAAGAAAAGAAAATTCATCCATTTTTTAGATTGCAACTCCCCTCTCTTTGGGATTCCCATTAGACTTTAAGTTAAGCTCCTTAAGGTCAGAGAATGGGTCAGTCTTGTTTACTCTCCTATGCCAGGGCCCAGTGCAGAGCCTGGCCCTTAGTAGTCACTCAATAAATGTTTTGCTGACTGCAAATGGATGACTGTATGACTCAGGCATGCAGCCCTGTGAACTTGGCCAAGGACAAGTTGAGTGGCAGATACCATGCGGGACTCAAAATCATCCCTCCTCTGACGCTGGCTGGCTACCCTTGGAACGTGTTTGTGTGACTTGGCCCGCTCTTCCCTCTGGATGAGTTCATTTCCCAGGAGGCTCCTCAGACCCTCATGTCAGTAGAGCCTTGGCAGACCCACCCCAGGGGCCCTCCAGACCTGCGCCGGCCCCATCTGGATCCTGGAGCGAAGACAGCCTGGGCTCAAGCCAGGGCACAGCTACATAAACAGTGACAGCTGGGATGTCAAATGCAAGGGCAAGAACTAGAGCGGGAAAAACAGTTACTTCTGACTGGGAAGGTCAAGGGAGACTTTGGGCAGGTGATCCAAGTGAGGGACCAGCTGGGGGAGCAGAGTCATGGAACAGCGAGGGGCACAGTGTTCCAGGGGAGTGGTCAGAAAGCCCACTGCGGAGAATAATATTGGGGATGATAAAATAAAGATTGTTTGGGGACACTCGTGGGCTTTATTCTAGAGGCCAAGAGAAGCACTGACCTGAGCTTGCAGAAGCATTACTACGAAGGCGAGATGGAGAGGGAGAGCTGGAACATTGCTTAAGAAGCTCCGTTCGTAATCCAAGGGAGAGGACTGAGGATGACCAAAGGCAGGGCGGTGGGACCGCAAAGTCCCCTCCGCTGTCTAGCACTTGGCCTTTGTTTATTTATTTATTTCCGTATCTGCAATATCTCAAAACCCAGTATCGAGCCAGAAAAAGTGGTCATTGAATACAGAGTGACTGAATAAATAAAGCTCAGCTAGAGAAGGCACTGGAAATGGAGGATCGAAAGGTTCTGAGCGTGGGGAGTTGATGAGAGGAAGGAAGAAGAGGAAGATACGATGAGGTCTGGGGTGTTGGTTTATATGGTTGGGAAATCCCTACAGGAGGACAAGGGAAAGCAAGAGCAGGTGGCATCTGAGAGGTCTATGACAACGTCTAATGAGGACTTACTCTGCGGCAGGCATGCTTCTAAGTGCTTCACGTGCAGTAACTTATTTTATCCAGACGACCTTATACTGTCGGTCCTATTACCCTTTGACAGATGAGGACACTGAGGCACAGGAAAGGTAGGGAACTTCCTGAAGTCACGTAGCTGACAAGTGGCACAGCGGAATTTGAATCCTTGCCTCTTGGTTTGATACCTGTTATGTTTGAGATACAAGATTTGTGGTCAAATCTTGCAGGCGTAGGAAGACAGCTTATCTGCTGCTTTGCAAATGCTTTTTAGGTCCTTTGATGGCATTATCAGTTCTGTGATTCTAACCAGGTGTAATAGGATTCTCCGGAGAATAAGAACCAATAAGACATATATGTATTACATATATATACACCCTGTTGTATATGTGTGTGTATATATCTATATATCATACCTGCTTCTTTCTCTCTCTCTCTCTGTCTCTCTCTCTCTCTCTCGGTTGGAACGAGAGACTTATTTTAAGGAATTGGCTCATACAATTGTGGAAGCTGGCAAGTGCAAAATCTGCAGGGTGGGCTGGCAGGCTGAAGACCCAGGAAAGAACTGAACTTCGGTCGTACCCCCGCTTCTTTCAGGGAGGGCAGGCTTTTCCATTAAGGCTTTCAATTGATTGGATGAGGCCCGCCCACATTAGGGAGGAGAAATCCGCTTTCCTGAAAGTCTACAGATTTAAATGTTAATTTCATCTTAAAAACATCTTGACAGAAACATCTAGAACAATGTTTAACCAAGTATTTAGACACTGTGACCCTGCCGAGTTGATCCATAAAATTAATTAATCATCACACTAGGGCTCAGAAAATAAGGGCTGTACCGAACACATCAAGGGGAAAGTACACAAACGTACTGCAGATAACCTTTGCTGAAGGCAGGATGAAGCGTGAGTCACTCCTTGGTGGGTCTGGAAAGTTTTAGGCTTGGATTATCAACACTGGTCATCTTTACAACAATACATCCAGTAGTGGTTTGACTCTGCCTCATTTTGGTGGGGCAAAATACTGATTAATTATAACTGTAGGTATATTTAATATTTCTAGGAGTATAGGATGAAATGAATACAGTTATAGCACGTATGTTAATGCGATCTCTCTCCAATTTCTCACGGTAATTAAAGGAAGGCTGTTTTAGATACGTGGAATGCATTTCCACCCCATTAGGAGCATACGAGTTTTCTGCCTGGCCAGGACTTCTCAGGTGAGAGTGAACAGTATTGTCACAGGCTGCCAGGCCAGCCCTGAGTTAAAGTCCTATCACTCCCAATCTTCGCATGAAGTTACTTTCTTTCTTCTGAATCAACACACTCATATTCCCACATATTTTCTCTGTGAGCATTTTTGATGAATATTTATTGGCCTGGGTCATTTTAGCTTCCTCCTCCACCAGTATATATTTATTTGGGGCTAGCAGTTTTAAATTCTCAGAAACTACCGCAAGTATTGACATTTATTTTCTAGGCTCCAAGAAAACATTATCTATGCTGCTTGGAATGACATTATTTGGTGTCTGGTTAGTTAAGAAATGGAGACCTTGAAATCTGATCTTAATTTGGGGTCCTAGATTTCCTTTTTGAGAGTATAATTTTTATCTGTATATAAGATTATTTAAAAAAAATAGTATATTTAGGCTTTACATAGTACTTTATAAACATGAGTTCATTCTTTCTGTGCTCTTATGATGCTATGCAAGTATAGTTATATTTTGAGTGGAGTCAGTAAAAGGGTAAATTGGTCTAAATTACTCAGTGGTCAAGCCAAGAATTAAACCATTGTCTCCAGAATCCCCAGCCAGGGCACGCTGGGAGGTGGTGGAGCGCTGGTTGACATTCTGGGAGGTCTGGTAGAAAGAGCATAGACTTGGAAGTCATGGGTTCAAATCTCTGCTCTACTTCTTAACAGCTGCATGAATTTGGACAAGTTATTCGATGTCTCTGAGCCTCATTTACCTCATTGGTCAAACATATGTCCATCATGGGTTTGCTGTGAGCATTAAGTGAGTTAACAGTAAGTGTCTGGCACAGAGCACACATAACATGTCTGTGCTCTGTCTAGTAATCACATGTGTGCTTCTCTGACGTGGCATGACTCTGTCTCATTTTAAAGCACTCAGGAAAAATCTTGCTCAAAAGCTATGGAAGAGCACTGGGTTGGTGGGACCAAGAAGGTGTGAGAGGAGTTGTCTCTGACGCACAGAGGCAGGTGTGAGGCTTGGTGGCGCCACCCAGAGTGACCCACACCAGGCCTAGGATAGGGGCTGCCATGCCCAGGTCCTCACTCTGTCCACAGAATCTGATGGTGATGGCCACACTAAGGGACCCAGCTCAGACTGCAACACCTTTGTGGCTTTGTATTGTCTTTGGGGCCTTCCTTTCCGGTGCTGACACCATGATCTTTGCACATGTGGCCGTGTACTTCTCTTGGGAGGGATGGGATCTCCTTGGTGAGGCTTAGAGATGCCTGTGCCATTGTGTGATGCTGGAGAACTTGGCATTCATGACCTCCCTGGGTTTCGGCATGGAACAGGAGATGAGGAAGCACCCTCTGAGCAGAGCGTCTCTGTGCAAGGAATGTCCTAGGTCAGGTCTCCCACTGTCTTTGCAGAAGGCCCACCCTTGTGAGGTGTGCTGCCCAGTCACGAGAGACATTTTGCACTTGGCTGACGGCCGGGGGCCACACGGAGGGCAGAAACTGTACACGCAGGGATGCTGTGAAGGAGATCCCGTCCAGCTCGAGACTGTCCAGTAGCTGACGCCTCGCCCCGTGGGGAAGCAAAACTGCGTGACTGAGAGTGCGGCAGCCTTCCGTGCTGTAAAAACTCACTGCAGTCGAGGAGTATGCAGGAAGCTTTCAGCCACAAATGCACACCTGTTTAGCACCAGAGAGACCTCACTAGAGACATATGTTATGTGTTCTGTGAACACAGGGAGTCCTTTAGCCATAGCTCTAGCCTCCTTAGACACCGTAGAGTTCATGCTGGAGAAAAGCCTTATGAGTGTGGGGAATGAGGGAAATCCTTTAGCCAAAGCGCTGGTCTCATTCAACACCAGTGTGTTCACGCTGGAGTAAGACCTCCCGTGTGTGTGAATTTTAAGATTTTTATGTGCATGTGTCCAGTTGGAAGTCTTTTTAAAATTCATCCTGCTCAGAACATGGCGTCCCTTTCATTCCGAAGACTTCCATCTTTCTTGACTTATGGAAGAGTCTCTTCAATTATTTCTTTAAGAATTATTTTTCCTTTGTATTCTCTGTTTTTTCCCTCTTTAGCTTGTATTAGTTGGATATTGGCCATTCTTGCTTGATCTTTGTGTTTCCTGTTTTCCTGTGTGTTTGTATCATGTATATGTGTGTGTGAGAGAGAAAGAATGTGTGTATTTCTCTACCTTCTGGAAGTTTTCTTCAATTTTATCTATCAACTCTTTTATTCAACCTTTTATATTGGTAATTATATTTTAAGCCTTGGCTTCTAGTACTTCTTTGATTATATTCTCCCCCCCCTTTTTTTTTAAATAGCATCTTGTTCTTGTTTTAAGAATATAGGATTTTCTCAAATTGGAAAAAAGTCAACATTTAAATAATGGTCTCTTCCTCCTCCCTTTCCCCTCCTCCTCCTTCCTCCTCTTCCTCTTCCTCCCTCCTGTTACAGTTCTTCCTCCTCCATCTTCTCTTTTTCTTTCTCTGTCTGCTCTCTGTCTCTCTCTCTCTGTCTTAATTTTTCTCTTTCATGTTGCGGGATTTTCTCACACATGGAGTAAGAAAGGCTGTCTGGGAGCTCCTTTTATATTAGTGCTTCTTGACTGCATGCTGTGCTTTCCTGTGAGTCCCCAGAGAGCTGAGCTACGCAGGACTTAGATGCCAGATTTGGGAGGCATTATTCTGGAAGACCAATACTTGCGTTAGTCACCTTCATTCTCCCTGGACAGTTTGTTTAATTTCCTTGGAGACGAACCTTCTGATTTTTGCATGGGTTAAGTACCTATCCACAGGCAGTTATTTATGAAGGGGCAGGAAAGAAGTGGGACATGCTTGTTCTATGTGTAGACCTTTAGTTAAACCTCATTTTTACTGACATTTCTCACTTCCATCTCTCTGACACCTGCCATCTTTCATTCCAGAGTCTCCTTGGAATTCTGCTAGCGAGCTAGCTCCCACCCTGGCTGAAGCACAAATTCCCAGATGTAGCTTCTTTTTTCTCCTTCGCCATTTATCAGAGTTTCATGTATTTTCCATCTTCTAGAAATTTGCTGAATTCTCTCGGGTAGTGATGATCCCAGAAGTATTCTTTGGTTATTGTGAGTTTGTATCATTTGTATGCTTTTTCCTATCATTTTAAGAGTCTAGAAGGGGAAGAAATAAATATTCTTAGCCCATCATCCTGAACCAGAAACTCTGTCACTATCTTTCGGAATTTATTAATTCACCAATACTTATTGAACACGTACCAAATAACAGGTGCTGGGTCGGGCAGTAGAAATACAAAATTGAACCAAACGTAGTTTTTCATGAGCTAGAGGGAGACAGATGTTTAACAAATAATTGTGTTGTAACGTTAGAAGTGATGGAGTGAAAGCTCGTATGAGATGCCAAAGGATCGCAGAAGAAAGAACGATGAATTTCTATTGGAAATAGAAGGGCAGTTGGAAAATAATCAAGCGTCCCAGGTAACATTTAAGTAGTTTCTGCAGGTCTCAGTAGACATATCAGTCTGGAGATAAAGTAGTGTCATATTAACAGGAAAAAAAAGCCTCCACCATTTCTCCAGCTGATGTTAAACTTTGGTTGGATATCTCCAGAGGCAGAGTGTGGGATACAGACCAGGCTACAGGTAGTTTTGGGGCGATCAGGAAGCACCGAGAAGGAGTATGGAGGATGAGACTCGGAAGGAGGGAGAAAACCCAGTAAACGTGCATTACTGAGCTGGTCGCTTCACTGTACAAAAGTGGGTCGCTTCGGTCCCAGTGGGAATGTTCCGAAGAACTTTGTAGAAGGCAACCCAGAGTTATTCTTTGAATGGGCAGGAGGCTGGGGCACTTATCCACTGACTCCTGCACTCTGTTGGTTGATGGTTGCCTCTGGAGGTGTTCATTTTCTTTCTTTTTAAAAAAAAATTTTTTTTTTTGACCGTAATATCCAGCTCCAATTAATTTTCTTTCTTTTCCAGGCTGTGGCTACATGCAGTCACAGTGGGCTTTCCTGGTTTTGGAGAAATTCTCTGAGCAGAAAAGCTGGAGCTATGTTGGCAGGACTTGTGTTAGAATCTGGCACTGCGCACAAAGCTGTGCTAAAGCCAGGTGGGCTGATGAGAGCGGGAAGGGGGCACAGAAACTATCTGCTGCAGACCTCGGTCTTCCCCTCAGTGATTTCTGACAACGTGCAGGGGGACGTCATACGTGATCGCGAACATGTAGCTGGAGCTCCGTGCAACAGTGCCTGGTGTAAAGCCTCTGGGACCCCCCCGAGCCCTGCAAAGCCTTGTCACGACTGTGGTCCCAGTGGACTAGTGTGGCTCCTCCGTCTGATGCCCCAGCTCTGCCACTCTCACTGATGCATATCGCAGCCACACTGTGACAACGTGGAAGCACCGAGGTGGGGCAAATTCCTTCTGCCTAGCTTTGTACCAAACGCTCTGACTTTGATCCCCAAAGCGTTAAGGCATTGAGAGTCTGGGAAACTTCCGTGAAGTTCCAAATATCACCTGGAAGAGGAACACTTTGATCCGCGGTGACCTCTTACTGCATTATCTTGGATCAGTTAATGTGCTTCGTACCAGAGAGCACAGAGCTGAGGAAGCATGAAAGACGACAGGTAGATTTTTATGGCAATCAGGAGTCTAGACCTATCTGGGATGAATTGGGTGCTTTCTTTTCCCTTCTGAGATCTAGGCAGGGGGAAGGAAAAGAGTCAGGAGAAGGGAACTAGCATACTAAGTGGCTTCTATGTGCCAGGCATTTTATAATTTTACTTCTCATTTAATCTTCATTACACTTACTTCACATTACTATGAAATAAATGTTATTATTTCCAAGGCAATCAAAGTGATGAAAGGTCAGAGAGAATAAATAATTTTTCCAAGGTCACTGAGTTAGTAAGAGGCAGAGGCAGGGTTTGAATCCAGGTGTACCTAGTTCTAAAGTCTGATCAATGATATAGCAGCTGGATGGGGGCAAGAAGAGAGAAAAATCACGACTTATGTAAATTAAATTGGAGGAGAGCATTTTCAGGTTAGGTTGAGCCACTCTGGACTGTCCAAGCAGTTCCCTAAATTAATTCCACAGGTATAAGCAACCACTGATGTGAAAAGAGCCTGGGGAACTTACCTGGCCACAGGTTCAGTGAGCCATCAAGCGGCTGGTGATGCTAAGAAGGGAAGACATCCTTAGTTTGCATTAATAACTTATGCGGAGGTTGACCTATGATCCTTTTCCTAGTCACATGCCCCAGAGACACTCTTGCACAGGTCGATAAGGAATCTCACAGGAGACTATACTTTTGCAACATCATTTATGGTGGCAGAGAATTGGAAGGAACTTGCCCATCGCAAGGAGAATGAAGTGGTAAACCATGGTGGGTATTTAGTACAGAATTCCATATGGCGTCACAATGCAGCAATCTCGGTGTTACCACAGTTTCGGACAGATCGATCTTGTACCGAAAAGAGCAAGAAACTGAATGCAAGAAATTATATGCAATATCACTCATGTAAAATAAAAACATACATCAAACATTATCTTTCAATATTGCATACAGGTACAAGGACGTACATCGTAAACATTAGGAGGGGCAGAAAATCGAAGCAGGGATCTGAAGGACATGAAGGGGAAGAAGAGGTACAATACAGTCAACCAGGGTAAGAGAGGACCTTGCACAGGGAGCCTGCCAACTTCTGCACCTCCAATAACGTGCTGCGAACTGAGAAGGCTTAAACATTTTTTATACAGCAGAAAAAATAAAATTGGTGATTTCTGTAAACCTAGCTGAAATCATAACTTACATGTCGGTCTGCTTGCCAGCATATCTTTGGACATGGCACATTCATTACACATTTTTACTGAGCCCCTGCTACAGGGTTCTAGGGCTGCTACAGTTCTGACCAAGAACAGGCACCACCTGCCCCATTACCAGCAACCCCCCCAGAGTGGTTCATTTGCCACAGTGGTTGAACCTACACCGACACATCACAACCCCCAGAGTCCATAGTTGGCGTTAGGATCCGCTCTGGATGCTGTGCGTTCTATGGGTTTGGACAAATGTCTAATGACACGTATTCACCGTTACAGCATCATACAGAGTATTTCCACTGTCCTAAAAATCCTCTATGCTCTGTCTACTTCTCCCTTCTCTCACCCTAACCCCTGGCAATCTTTAATCTTTTTACTGTCTCTTATAGTTTTGTCTTTTTCAGACTGTCATGTAGTTGAAATCGTGCAGTAGGAGCCTTTTGAGACTGGCTTCTTTCACTTAGTGCTGTAATGTGCATTTAAGGTTCCTTCGTGTCTTTTTATGGCTTGAGAGCTCATTTCTTTTTAGCACTGAGTAATATCCCACTGTCTGGATATACCGCAGTTTGTTTATTCATTCACCTCCTGAAGGACATCTCGGTTACTTCTGAGTTTTGGCGATTACGAGTAAGGCTGTCGTAAACATCTGCGTTCAGGAGAATTGCTGGGTCAAAGAATGTGCACATTTACGATTAATAGATATTGTCAAATTGTCCTCCCAAAGTCTGTATCAATTGGCATTTTTTATTACGTGGGGTATTTTTGATGTGGTGTTAGTAAGGACACTTCCCAATTATTTGTTTCTCTGAGTGTAGATAAAGGGATTGGAAGACGGAGATGGGAAAAATACTGAGGAACGACAGGATTCTGGTTATACATTTTGCATGAGCTGAGACAGCCCTGCGTGGGTGGAAGCTCAGAGCGAATTCTGATGCGTATCAGAGGCACGTGCTGCCCGGGCCTGCTCATCCCAGCCCAGCGCGCTCTGACCTGGGCGTTTTTCCCTCTTGGGTCATTTGGCAGTGAGCTCTGCTACCGAACACCTGTGCATGGCAGGGGGAGAGGAAAACCCGTCTCACGATTATTACTTACCCATTGTTATCCGCTAGCAGGGAGGCAGCATCTGTGCCCAGGGGCCAGCACCCCTGCTAGGCTTCCGACGAGCTTCCCATCCAATTGCCACCGCCCCCCAAGCAGGCTCTGGGGCCCCACCCAGGCCCTTGGCGGAAACAGGATGTCGTGTTTCCAACAGGGCGAGCAGCGGCTGCTTATCTGCGTTGGTCAGCAAGGCAGGCAGAAACATTCTTGGTGACCTTCCTTCCTTGGCATGTTTGAAAACCATGACCCCACACCCCTGTATGGAGGAGTTAACTGAGGAGTTTTAACTAAGTGAGGGATGAACATGAAATATTTACATTTTTTCCAATTATTGATTTCTATGGTGTTCAGTTGAATTCCCATTTCCTACTCTTTGATATCTTTGCCAGAGTCCATAACTTTCTGCTCTATTTCGGTTATGAAAATTTCAGTCCGTTTTGGTTTAAAGTGTCAATTTCAGACTCAGTTTAAGTCTAATCTCCTCTCTCTGCTTGCACAGGTTTGACTTGAGGCCTGGGAGATCTGGGGCTGGAGCGTAGGAATGGTCTTTTCACTCTTCCTACACTCTGGTACCTCGGAATAGGGAGGACAGTGACCGGCAAGATCAGGGTGGGCATGGGAGGGTGGAGGAGAAATAGTCTGCCCTGAGATGTAAACCTCCTCCCTCTCCTGGGTCTACCAGCATGTTCCCGGTGGGGGCGCTATTGTCATTTTGGGTGGGACAATGCTTAGGGTGGAACTGTTCTGTACATTTCAGAATATTTAATATTTTTCCCCCTCTAATCCCAACTCAAATTCACATAGTACCCTTCAGTCTTCATGACGATCTTACCCCCTTTTCCAAACACCTCCTAGGAAGGCCATTCTGCCCTGCTTGAGAACTACTGGAAACTTCCTGGGTTGGTGCCAGGAGAAGGGAGGGGAACAACATCTTCTTAGAGTTCTGGGCTTGAGTCAGTGGTGGGAAGGAATCCCTGGTGGTCCTTTGGTTGGGTCTGGTTTTATCTGGACCTTTCTGCTGCTGTGTGGTGGTCTCTGCACATTTGAGGCGGTAGAAATTCTAGGGATCTGTTCACCTTCCTCTGAACCTGTCTATTACTAAGAACCACCTTAGAGAGGACAGTAGCTATGTCTTCCTTTGTTCCCACCAGTAATTTATCTCCCCAACATTTTCTCTGGGGAAGAGACAGTCCTGGTGCAAATGGGGGGCTCACCACCCTTCATCTGAAAGCCCTTTGGGCAGCCCCCAAATTCTGCTGCTCCCTGTAACTCCATGTTCCTTTATGTGGAGCTGTGGGAACTAGTGGAGTCAATCCCTCGCCTCCTGGAATTCGTGCCCTGTGGCTGTGCCTGTGACTCACTGTTGACCAGTAGAATTCGGCAGAAGTGACGCTGTAGGACTTCTGAGGCCAGGTCATACGAAGGCTTGCGATCCCCACTTGGGTTTCTTGGAATGCTTCTCTCAGGGTGCTTCTTTCTTGCAACACTCTCTCTTGGAACCCAGCTGCCGTGCTCTGAGGAGCCCAGGTAACATGGCAGCCATGCATTGGTGCTCTGGTGGACAGCCCCACCTGCGCTCCCAGCTGACAGCCAGCCTCACCTGGCGGTCATTTGAGTGCGCCATGTTGGACATCCAGCCCAGCCCAGGAGAGCCCTGCTTAAGGTCCAGCTGCCATCTGATTTTAACCACATGAAAGACCCCAAGAACTGCCTCACTGAGCTTACTCAACCCACAGAACCATGACAGAGAAGACCAAATTAGAGCTTTAAGGAATGAAGTTTGGGGTGGTTTGTTACACAGCAATAGATAACTGAAACTATTCCTCTGGGGCAGGAAGCCAGACTCCTGGGCTAGAGTTGACCAGCAGGGCTTTGGAATTAGAATTTGGAACTTAGTAGTTTCTTGACCCTGTGAAAGTTACTTCACCTCAGTGCATCTCTGTGTCCTCATCTGTGGCAGGGATAATAATAGGACATTCCTCATAGGATTTTTGTGAGAGTTAAATATGACGATCTGTGTAAAGGGCTTAGCATGGTGCCTGGCATCTACTAAGCACTGATTAAATGTTAGCCATGATAATAATTATTGAAATTAGTGGTTTTATGGAGCTGAACAAAGTTTCTCTTAAAATATAATCATTTATTCACATTTTTCTTTATTTTTGTTTTTGTCTCTTTTCTACCAATCCTAACCCACGAGGTCCCCTGAAAGCCACGTCATGCAAAGTTTGTGGCAAAGCCACCGTGTTCTTTTCTGCCACAGACTTGAAAGGGAAGATTTTCTGAGTCGATCTGGTTATTTTTTGGGTTAAGGGAATATGAACCTGCTATTCACCCATTTTTATCTCTCCAAACGCCCTATCAGTTTCGCTTTTGTTTTAGCCTCCTCCTGGGAATGGCTTTTCCTTACTTGAAGAGCAGAGGGAACTGAGCAGGAAATTGATGTCTTAATAAAGATGACAAGAATGAGGGTCATTGGGATGAAAATGAAAACTGACACTTAAATTGTCCTCTGTGGTTTCTTAATGACTTGTTTTAGCTCAGAGCATTATGCTGGTTCTCATAAATGGGAACCAAACATATACTGGGGTTTGCTGAAATGCCAGGATGAATGAAGCTTTTCAGAATAGCAAACATTTTTCTATGGCTTTGCGACTCCTGTGATTATGTTAATGCTGGGAAGAGTGAACGGGGTCATAGGGTATACTGGGACCACCCCGAATCCCATCTCCTCCCATACTCATATTTTAGATTCCAAGCTTCAATAACGAAATTGCCTTGAAACCTTCGCTCTCTGATCGGTGTACTGCACATCTGACCCACCTCTCTCTATTTGCTCTCTTTTTTGTCAGTAAGGACATGTTAGAAGATATGGTTAAGCAACTCATGTTTGGAATTTTTATACCTATTAAGCTTACATGAGGTAGAGGTAGACAGGGAGAAATCTTGCTCCATTTCATTTTGCTCTTTGCTTCTTGGACTTGATACAAAAATATCTGGTTTAGGTCTTCAATTTGTACTTGAAAGAAATTTAAACCACAGAAATCTTGAAGTCAATTTTAGCATCTGAGACATTGGGGGAAAATGATTTCTTTTCTGAGTTACTGCGGCAGAAGGAATCCCATATTCATACAGGGGGCTTAGTTATTAGGGATACCACCTGAAATTGGTACCACACTGGTTGCTTATGGGATGACTTTTGGGGGAGGTTGTCTGAAACTGGGGTATGATTAGACCTGCTTGGCCCCAGATGAGCTTGGCATACAGTAGACACAAAAAATGTTTGATAATGGAATGAAAGAATAATAAATGTCTGCCAATTGCTCAAACCATTTGTGGTTTCTTCTGTCCCACAAGTGGTCTTCTACCAAGAGTTGTGTTTGTTTGCTTATGTTTTTGAAAATTGGATCAACCTCTGTAGTTTTGGCTTCTCCTTTCCTTTTTTTTTTCTACTCCGGGGAACAAAGCCCACTCTTCTTATCTTGTGAGTTGTCCTCCTATCTGTGAGACAGGGCCAGGTAAACTGAATTTCAGGGATTTTGGCCTGGAATGAAAGCTGAGTCCTGACTTAGTCATAAACAATTATTTACACTTGGTATTAATATGCTTCTGTTATATCGATCTCTGTCAAGGGTGGTCCATATTTTTGAATTCCTGGTGAAATCTGTGATCGAGGAAAATTATACATTTGCATAAAATTTTTGAAAACATAGATTTTGTATAGTAGGGTTTTGAATTAATAACATGGAGCTCCATTGGCACAATTGGTTAGCATGTGGTACTTATGTGAATTAAAAAAGACTTATGTTTGAGTAAGTTGCTGTAATTAGGCCCTATTAATTAATATGGAAAAATTGTTACTCACTGAGGGTGATTACTTACTGGTTCTAGGAGAAAAGAGCACATGGTTTTAGTGCCCTTCTAATCAAATTGATTTCCTTATCAGGAACAAGCATCATTTGAGTGACAATTTTACCCCAGAGCTTAAAGACTGAGCATAATGAGATTGCCCTTTGTTTTTTTTCAAATTCGATAGGAGGGCTTCCCACCCAGAATCCAGGGATGAGCCTGGTTTGGTCTAGGCTTGTGAGATCTGGAACTGTCATCTGATAAATGCAAGGAATAAAAGCTTGGCTTATCTGTGACTGTCTTTCATATTCCAGTCCCCAGTGGTCGAGGTGGGAGTTTGTGGTTCTGCCTTTGGAAAGTTCCATTGCTGTCTCTCGTCCTATTTCTATCCACTTTCAAGTGACTAGAGAATACACTGGCTCCCTATTTTCTTTGTGTTTCTACAGTCTTTCCTTATTTTAAACCGTTTTTCTTTTTTCCCTTCATTATTCCCCTGCCCCTAACTCTCTGAAGTTTCAAGGGACAAACTGGCAGTGGTAAAATTGGAGGACAAGAGGAAGAAAAAAATAAATCCAAGTTACATTTAAAATGTCCACTCGAAGCTCCAAAATTAAGAAAAATACCTAAAAGAAATTGAGGCTTTCTGATGATAATAATCACTATTATCATTATTTTTAATGATGATAATAATAATCCATGAGTAACGGGTGTCAAAATCTGTATGGAAAAATCCAGGCGTGTATTTCTTTCAGAGGAACAAATTTGGAAACTGATGATCAATGGAGTAAAGGTGTTTGTTATCTCAGTCTAGGTATTATCGTACAGTACTGGGATGTGGTCATCTTTGGTAGACAGAGGTATTTGTGAGTACTTGTTACAAAGGAGATTTCAAGTCTGAGATGGTAACAATTGAGATATCATCAATTCCTATGAGATTAAGATTGTAGCATAATGACAACAAATCTAATTTCTCTGAATTTCAAAATTAAAATGAACTAGTGTTCTTAGAGCAAGTCATCCCAATTTATAATATTTGCTGAGGACTTACTGTGTGTCCAGCACAGGGAGAAATGCTTTGTTTGTGTTATTTCATCTAATTATTTCCAGCGCCATAGAGAGTAAGATTATTTTACAGATGAGGAAACTGAGGTTTGTAAGAGGTTATGTAGCCTGCTCAGGTAAAGCAAGGTAATGTTGACAAGCTACAGGTGGCGGTACCTGTTGGGGGTGTTTTCCATTTTAGAAACAAACACATGGCAGGGATTTTCACATATGTTATTGTATTTCATCTTCAAAACAATCCTCTGCGGTAAGGCATGGTTATTCCCACTTTACAGACAAAGAGACTGAGTTTCAGCGAGGTCGGGGATCTTGCTCGAGACCATGTAGGTAGAAAGTCCTAAAGCTAGGATTATATAGTCCAAGTCTTCTGGTTCCAAATCACAGACGGTTCTCAAAATCATTAAAGTGGCAATGCAGCTGGAAACCATGGTCTTCTTTGCAGACTACAGTGTTCTTTCTGGAACATGAGGAAAGAATGGTATATTTAATTCCAACAGAGGACTAAGAATAATTTTAGTAGCAAAAAATAAATTTCCATGCATGAAATGAAAAAATCAACCTGCAGAAATGATGCAAGTGTGCTGTTAAGATCTCCCTTCGAGAGAACATGCTTTGAGAAATATAGTGTGTTGTCAGCCTCTAGCTGTTGCACCTTTGGGGTTCTGTACTTTTGAAGTTCTTAATTTTATGTGTCAATGTGGCTAGGCTATGGGTTTGTTTTTTTTTTTTTCCTAAAATCATACCATATAAATAGTCCATATATCATTCCAATAATACACATATTTATGTCTTGATTAATACTCAACATTTTTCCCATCAAAATGCTCCCACAGAAATCCTGACTAGAGTGTCTTAGGAAAGAGATTTGGGCTGTGTTTCTATGACCGTGGCTGACCCTTGGTCGTCATGATTCCTCAGGGCTTCGAAGTAAGGAGGACATTTGAAAGAAATCTGTCACAACAGCTAGCACGAAGTAGATATCTAGGTCATATTTATTGGATGATTGAATGAGTGTCTCGTTCTTTAACATCTACAAATATTTGCAGAATATTTTCATGTTTCTTTTATTCTCCTAAAGCCATTGCTTCAGACTCTGAGTGTATGCCATTTTCATGGCTGGAAAATCAGTTGAACAGGTTATTGTTTGCCACGAGATGTTTGGTTGCCGTTATAATATTTTGAAAGGACTCTCAGGTTGGTTCTCTAAGGCAAGGTGATATGACAGCGAAAAACTGAGGCTCACAGAGTTTGAGGGGTAACTTCAGGTTATGTCCTGGCTGGAAAATAAGAGAGCCAACTGTGGAAGCTGAAAAATTTAAATCTTATATCCAAACACTGTCCAGTGGATGAATAGCTTTTTATTATATAAACAAAGATTGCCATTAGAAAATCATGTCAAATGAACCAGCTCTAAAACACAACTACTAGAGTAAGAGCTCCTCAAGGGCAAGCTCATATATCAACTCTGGTATTCCTGGCAAATGCACACACTCGCGTGCACACATACACACACCTGTGCACACACAATGAATGAGCACACATCCCACGGAGAAATACAAATTTGTGTCAGTTGTTTTACTTAGAATTCCAAAGGGTCCCTATCTGCCTCTATAATTTAATTATATACACATAATAAATATGTTTATTAATAGATATAGCTTAATGTGAAAGTCTAGGTTTACAAATATTTTATTGGGTTAGAAGTCTGGCAAATCAATGAACACCATTCAAAGATATACGAGAATACATTTCGATTTTGGTTGCAAGATGACATTTTGGCAAAAGGAATATGTTTTCTAATTATTCCTGGGCCAAAGTGAGAAACTAACTGGATTTCTTAAAAATAATGAATTGTGTGTATCTTCCACTTTGGAGACCCTGACTTGTTTTCCTTTGTCTTTTGATAGCACCGCACTGGTTTCCCCAGAGGACATTGACGTTGACAGAGAAAGACCAAAGGAACCTTCGTGACTTCATCCAAATGTCATAACAAAAGTAAGGCTTAGCATGCTTCAGGGATTGACTTTCAAGCAGGAACTGGGTTGTTTTGGAAACTTACCTAATGACATTGTTATTATTTCTCATGAGTGATTAGGTTGATAGATCGATCCCACTTGCATTTAGCGTAATCCCTACAGGGAAGCCCCTCAGTACAGAAGCTGTGTGGCCCCGAAGCTTGGCTAAAGCTCTCTGCAAGAAAAATGTCACTTGCCTCTGATATTTTTACATTCGGCTGTGAACCCACCAAATAATGTTTTCTTAATAAGAACATCTAAAGATTTTGAACCATCTCTCATCCTGGGACTGTTAATACATTTTGAAAAATTTAAAGGATAAATTTGCAAAGAAAGACTGGTATTTGTAAAACATCAGGCAAGACACAAATGTTATAGGTATTAGGATTAATATGACTAGCGCTTTTTTTTAATTTCTTTTTTATTTCTTATTTCTCCCTACCCTCCCACAATCTTGACAAGTACTTTTTAATTGTGCACTGCACACAGTAGGAGCTCAATAGATAGTTTCTGAATGTTGCATGGGTGAAGTGCTTTTGGAAATAAGCAGACAGCTGCTGTGGCCTTGTAAATCATGGCAGAAGTGTGTTTTTACAAATACCGTTGGGGCACAATCGAATCTTCTTGACCTTCTTCTACCTTTATAGATGTGTTTTGACTGATGCTGAGAAGATGCTGGTTTGAATGGAGATGCTTATAATTTAAAAACATGATTTTTACCATCTCCTGACACTTCACGGAGGTCAAGAGGGTAGATAAACAACTTCCTACAGCTGCTGCTACATCTGGCACACGCCCGCAGCAGAAAGTGTGCACTGAAAAGATAAACACATCAGGTTGCATCGGCTTGCACGCCTGTGCTTTCTGCGTCTGAACTTGACCCCCAGCAATTAATATTAAAACCAGGCTTGACATTAATGAATAAAAATCCAAAAGAAATTGTGCTGAGTTGAAATGACCACCATTCCCAAGAGGACAGATTTCTCTGCAGGTTTGGAGGTTAATTTGGATTCTATAGTCCTGGCTGGACGTCTTATCTTTGCTGTTTCCTTCTGGGAACCATCTCATCTTGATGGCTGCGTAGCTTCGGGTCCCTCAGGATCCCTACTTGACTAATGCTGAACGTTAATTGTTCTGTCTAGGTTGATTTACTTATATATGGATATTTGCCAAATTTCACTTCGTTTGGCGACCTCTGGAGGATGCTTCCAGCTTAGAGATTCTGTGACACTCTGGATATATTTAAAATTAGCAAGTGATTCTTTGAAAAAGTCATCAGACAGAACTCTGTACTCTCTTTCAAGTGAAATGATCTGTTGGTTGATTATCTTTTATATTTATAAACACTACTGATGACTCAGAGCCTTAACGAGGCTGGATACTGGATCCTTTCACTGATGACTTAGACAAGTATAGTGAGAGGAGGTTTATCCTTTGTGATGTCCACTCACTGTATTTGTGGTAAAGCTGGGAAGCCCCTCAATAAACAGTTACTGAATCAAACAAAGACCTCTCAAGTCGGAGTCAATTTTTCTATCCACTAAACCACAGCGACTTTCTAAAAAAGACTGTCAAATACAGTATTATCGATTGTCTTATTTGTTAAATAAGCACCCAGATGCCATTATCCTCATTGGTTGGAAACTGTAATATATTCCTATCTCAGGTTCCATAGAACCAGGTTTTTTTTTTAAAGTGTTAACTTTTTATTTGTGTATTTCATGTAAACAGCGCCCTGACAATACGAAGGATGATAACATTCAACGGTAAGCATAGATGAGAAAAGGTTCAACTAAAGGGAAAGAAAAGTTGACTTAGTTGTTTCTAAAAAGCAAAAAATCATGTTTTGATTTGCTTCTGAAGCACAGTATGCATTTCTTTTTCTTTCTTTCTTTCTTTTATTTCTGCATATTATGGGGGTACACACGTTTAGGTTTTGTCTGCATATTAGCCTTAGTTCGGCAAGCTTCATAATTTTCATCGCCCCTCCTTTTTCTTTCTTTCTTTTTTTGTTTTTTGGCCACACATAGCCATTGATACAAGTGTGCTGGTTTTATTATTTTAAATACATCTGAATTTTCTAGAAAAATGTTTGAATATGCCATTTCTTTTTGCCGTGGCAGACACGGCCTCGGTGGTGGGCATTTCTTTTGAAGCCTGACCAACGAAGGCAAGGTATCTGGGAGTGATGTTTGCACTCTGTTTTTACCAAATTGCTGGGCGAGCACTTTGCAAGATCACAGAGTGTCCTCTATCTCCCGATTAGCATTTAGAGAACCTTGGCAACCGGGATGGAGCCACAGGGGGGGAGCAGGCTGCTATTTAAGTGGAGGAAAGTCGCTCCGTGGCTGATAAGCAGAGCGGTGATAAATCACCAACAGCCCTTCAGCCTCGGCGATTCCCAGAGCGGCTCTGGCCCGGACCCGTCAGCGTCTGACGAACTTTTACTTTCACGGCGGCATCCGAGGGCAGCCTTGGGGGAGAAGAAATGTCTGTGCGTGGTCTGCACTGGATACCTGTCAGTGGTTTACAGATAATCTACAGACCACAGAGTATTCTGCTGACGTACTTAAGACCAGGAACCCAGCAGCAGGAAACGTTAAGTTCAGAAGGCTTCTAGGATTGGACTCGCCCATCCATAGTACAATATTTCCATTTTAAGAAAGGCCAAAATATTGTTTGATACACACTCTAGGTTTTGTATCTGCACCAAAGCCCTATACATGCATGTTGTTGTTTTTTTTTTAAAGCATAATAACGCTCCATCTTTGCCGTGGCTTTAGTTGTCACGATAAAATACTAAATAAAACTTCAGGAATGAACTGCAAAGCTCCTACATCTGTAAGGGGAGGCATGGTTTGGGGAGAGAAAGGGTTGATGAGCGAGTTCCGTTTCTAGTTATACTCTGTTGGTACACATTTGTGTGCACGAGGACCTTCAGTGCTGTGATGGCGTAGAGCGTCCCCTAACAACTAGCACAGTGCCTGGCACATAGTAGTTACTCAATAAATATTTGTGAACAAACGAAAGGCTAGAAATATGCTTTATTGAGTTACATGCCCGACTAGTCTCATCGATGTCTGTTTTGGGTTAGGTTGCTGTGATGGATCAACGAGTACACAGAATGGTTATAAAGTCATGATATGGAGGGATGTGTAATATCAGGTTTATGGAATTAGGCTCTGCTTGGCACATCACTGACCGCTACTATAGTTACATTGTTGTTTAGGACAATGAAGAATATGGAGAATGATGCATGGTCCTGTCTTCAAAGAGTTTTTAATCAGGTTGGGGAGACAAGACTAAAAGACTTTCACTAATAGTTTATTTGCAGGAGTCTAAACGATACGGTATTGCATTGTCTATCCTAGACTGTGGGGGCTATTACTTTCATTATCTGGTTTTATTCAATTTTAAACAGTTCATGGCATTAAGTAGAATCACAGAATGTCAGAGTGAAATGGGACCCCTCAGAAATCTTTGATACCTTTTAGTCTAACTCCTCATTTTTTTTTTTTTTCAGATGAGAACACTGAGAGGTTAAGTGAGTTGGCCAAGATCACAAATCACCCAGTCAGTGATAATGTTCACTGTTCCCCTGGGATTTTGGTTCCAAAGTCTGCTAGAGCCCCACGCTCATGCCAGAAGTTTGCTTTGTTTCTAAATGAAGTCCCTTTGTTTTGTGATAATAAATCCTCTATTGCATAAATTCTAAGACTGATGCAATTTATACCACTGCAACTCCTTAGCAAATATGTCAAAGTTAGTTTCCACTGTGTGTATTCTCTCTTTCTCTCTTTAAAAAACAAAAACAAAAATCAGCCCTTTAGGATTATGTCCATAATCTGCACAGTGTAAGAAATACTGGAACTTACTGATGCCATCTTATATCTAACAGTTAATGTTTCTTGAGCCCAAATCCACAGGCCTCTGCTGTTTGCAAGTACCACGTTGCTCAGTCATCATAGCCACCCTAGGAGGCAGACACCGAGGCTTAGAGAGTTTAAGTCACTTGTCTCAGGTCTCAGAGATAGCGAATGACAAAGTCATGCCATGAACCCAAGAAGTCGGACTCCAGAGCCTGTGCTCTTGACCGCAGCTCCGTATCGCTTGCGTGTTTTAAAGGCCAGACTCCTAGAAGTTGGCATGGCAGGTGTCCACCACACCTCGGAGTTTCTGGAACATTACAACACCTGTCCAAAATCTTGGCTGCATCCCCCAACTAGATTCTGTGTCCCCCAGCTAGACTCTGTGTCCATGAATTTCCTCTTCAAACATTCGCATCTTTTCAACAAGACAGATACCCACACTTGGCCTCGCTCAGGGCATGGTTGGACCCATCGGGAATTTAAACATAGGGGTCATAATCCTTCACCCCTCACATTTGCCTTGATTCCTTCCTTCCTTCCTTCCTTCCTTCCTTCCTTCCTTCCTTCCTTCCTTCCTTCCTTCCTTCCTTCCTTCCTTCCTTCCTTTCTTTCTTCTTTCTTATCAGATTTAGTAAAAAACCTAGAAAGATTGGATCAATTTGAAAATGTTACAAAAATTATAGAATTTGCAGACCTTATAGACCCGGTTATTTGGCGAAAAGTTATTCCTCCTTTTCCTCAGCTCGCATTTTTTAAAAAAGTGAAATAATAATGGAGAAAAGGG